>JADDOH010006167.1:0-238435 GCA_016648135.1 Agrypnia vestita | reverse complement strand
TTAATTCAAATTAACACTGAAGTTAAGTTAGTGAGCAAGCCTTATAAAATTAGCGTTAATTAAAACCATTGTTAGCAAAGTCATTCCCCGCGTTCTGTTAGTTTCCTTAACGATATTAGTTATGTGGGTAAATACCTCGATTGCTGCATTCGGCGTTATTTATTAGGGGATTGTTCGTTTAAAGGTTTTAACGTTTTTTAAACAAATTGGAAAGGAAACGTCACTTCGGAATAAAGCGTCGATTTCCTTTTAAATACAAATGAAATTATACGGTCCGGAACTCGTAAAAGGATTATTTTTAATTAAATTGTGATTTATTATTGAATTTATGTTTGGTCGCTGCAATCAATGCCGAAAAAAGCAACTGATACTATATCGCCATTTTAATTAATGTAAAATCGGTGAAGTCTACTGCAAACATTATTAAATGCGCGGGTCTTGCACGCTTTTAAGCCATATATGAAATCTCTGTACGATTTTGAGATATCATTTATTTGAATAAAAGTTTGCAAATTGAATTTTCGGATATGTAAGACTCACTATTCATAGGTAGATATGATTTGTGTTGGCGAGAGCTCTAAGGTGACATATTTTAGTCTTCTTTAAAATAGAAGTAGGTAAACTTACTTCAACGCTTGAAATTAGATTTAATATTTCTAAAATTCGATAGTATCCGTAAACATTTTTAAAATACTTTGAACCGAGGAATTTGTTAACAATGTTAAAGTTGCATCAATATTGTTAATTTTTTTTCCCTAGCGTAATAAAGCGTCCCGATTACATAAATGATATTAAATTTTGAAGCAAGCAAGTTTAAAAGCAGTTATTCCAATTTAAAAATCGTAACGCTTTCCTTAGTAAGTTTGACAGATCAGCCATTTTATCTATACGATACGCGAACTATAGACAATTATTTAATGATTAAAAATGGAAAAGGCTGATTTTCTATGAATAAAACAGCAAAAAAATATAATTTGTATGGGCATCTATGGCGTACTCTGTCAATAACGTATCATTTTTAAACTTAAAATAACTGCTTTTTAACCTGCTTGCGACAAAATTTTACATCATTTATGTATTCGGGACCCTTTATTATGCTAGGAAAAAAAATTAACAAAATTGATGCAACTTTAACATTGGTAACAGTAGCCAGAACCAAAGTTAAAAGTACGAGTGATATAATTATTCATGATCATGCCATATAGGTAGGTACCTACCTACATATATAGGTACTCCACTGAATTATCGTTAAAGTGCGAGATAGGAAGAATCGGTCAATACATCGTTAGAAATCGCTTTTAGTTTTGTCTGAAAAAAATAGTAGGTAGGAATGAAATTTATTTCTTGTCTGACAAAGTAAGGTGACAACGACGAATTGCATGAAAAAATCATAAACAAACCTACTATCAAAGAACTCTAATTCAAAAGAGTTCGGGTGACCTCTGTGCGCAGATAAAAAATCTCAATTAGCCGCGGTCCAATCATGAGGGAGTGGGTACCTACCCGCACGTACCTGGCCGCATAATGCTGCCCTCGATACAAGGCCGGCCGCGCTATCAGGGGCACATATCAAATTATCTCAACAGTAGGAGAACGATGCTAAGATGGCTGCCGTGGCGCGGCGGGATGACGAAGCACATTTGACATTCGTGCCTGCACGTATAATTTATCCATACATGTTTGTGTGTGTGTACTTAGATACATACCGCAAGCATTCTTCAACATGTATAATTTTATGCATAGGTGGGTACTTACGTATTTATTCGTTGTTTGTTTAATAGCTTTGGTAAATGACAATAGTTCATGACTGATACTGGTATTTTTTTTTAATGTCAACCGTGTGTTTATTATATTAACGTTTTGTACACAATGTAATCTCTACTACAAGGTTGATATTAACACTTGTTTAATGAGATACTAGAATACTCGTAACGAAATATATAAAAAAAACAATAGGTAGGTACATTACTTATTTCGAACTCAAGTAGGGTTGCCAACCGTACTCTAAAATAGAGTATTGTACCTACTCTATATCATTTAGGCGTACTCTATAATCTATAACACTAATAGAGGACGCTAAAATACTCTTTTTTACACAACGTTTACAATATACTAGTGCCAGTCATGCATATATGATGCATAGCTATTATCGTAACCAAAAAAGTCGACTATTTACTGTTAATATGCTCCTACTCCCAAGTTGGGAATCCCTACTCCCCAAGCCACACTCGCACGTTTCTAAACGCAGCCACTAATGTCAATCTGTGATGTCAATGTCACAAGTTGTTTTGAGGTTACGTTTATTTTGTCGCAAGAAAAAGTGAACTTAGAGTTACAATTCTTTTCAAAACAATGAAAAATTGTTATGTGCTGCAAAAATTAGCAAAAAATACCTTTTCAAAATTTGAAATAAATGCCACTCTTTTTTATAAGTCCATACTCTTTATTTACCTCCTTTGAAATCAGATATAGGTACTATATTTCAGATTATTTCTTCTAATAAAAGTTGGCAACCCTAAACTCTACCCAATATTCATATTACATGAGTCTTCTATCTCCTCTCTTCTCTAGCAATAACATCTATTAAGGGTAGGTACACCCGGAATGTCTGGCTAGCCATTTGCTAAAAGAATCTCCTTCAACAACACTACAGCATCCGTTATACCATCCAGATGTATCTATCTATGAGTGCAGGTATGATGTTCGATGATTAAACTCAATTATCTCATCCGGCTGATTATTTCCAATGTAGTAAAATATTGTACCACACTAATCATCTTTTCATTGCAATTCATCTTCCAACAACCTCTTAGTCCAGTTATATTCTTGTTTGCAATCATTAATATCGATAATAGACTTCCTTTTGGCTTGGCTTGTTACAGATTTTTATTGTTTATAGATTACCTACTAGCCTTCCTATGGCGATTTTAAAGCTTTAAACAAATAAATGTGATCTAGCGTTACATCAAGCAAGTTCTTGGGCAAACACTGGCTTAGTTAATCAAATGCAGGCGCACTTAAACACTTGATTTTCTTCTTCTGCCAATCTGACGCAACACTTGGGACTTGTGAATCAGTGAACATCGGTGAATTGAATGTAACCCTAAGAAAGAAGAATGCTCTGATGAAATTAAATGAAAGAAATAACACAGTACGACGTAACATAAAGATGACAATATGCTTTAGATATATCGGTGTACAGCTTTCAGCGGATGCTGTGAGGCTATAAAAAGAAAAAAGTTTAAACAAACATTTTAAGACAGCTCTTAAAATGAACGCTTACGATTTTGTATGGAATGAATTATAAATAAATATTTTTAAAAAATTAATCATATTGAAAACTCAGACGTAAAATGGAGTAAATTGATACCTAGGGAAACATTTGCGGAAACCTTATTGAACATTTATTCACTTTTTATAGTTCGCCTAGCAAACACTAACAAAAATTATAATTTATTATTTTGTTGATGTATGTAAATATATAAATTCGATTTTGAGTTATTTTAAGCATTGGATTTTTATTATATCACACCGACCGATTTCAGAGTAACCATTCATCTTATAATATAATATAATATACTTTTAATATAATAATATCTTAAAATAAGAGAATAAAACTTATTTTAATAATTGGGCGTTTTTTTTTCATTAATCATCACTAGATACACATTGAGTCACATTACACAGTACCAACACGGCAATACACTGATAATTTGAGAAGGTCCTTTATGGTCCTTTATAACTGCTCCTCATACAGTGAACTGTCACATTAACGTCTATTATATTATTATACAGTGAACTGTCACATAAAAGTCTATTAAAAATTACGAATCACATTATTACAATACATAAAATTCTATGGGTTATAATGATATAGTGGCTTCTAGGCCATATACGTAGGTACGCCAGTAAAACTGATTTTTTGAATACAAAAACTCAAAAACTATTGCGATTTAATAATGTATTGCAAAAAAATGAACTCAACTAAAACAAAAAATGTAGCGAAATTGTAAACACGTCATCGAACGAGAGTTGCGACATCCGTTCATAATTTTTTATTCATTGATATTTGAAGGGTGATATTGACCGCATTTATTAAATGTTTACTAGCACATCTCGCTAAATTGTAATTTTTAGTCGAATTGGGCTTGGGTTTTTACATCGGGGTAATTTTTTCTGACAACCCCAAAGAATTTTGAATTTTTGAATAATCAATTGTATCAATTGTATCAATTGAATCAATTGTATAATGCCATGTGAATGTACCGCTAAGGGCCGGTTGTTTCAAGTTGGATTAAAGTAAACGTTCGTTTAAAGCATAGATTTTTGCGTTCTCCACCAATCAGACCATTTTATAATTCGTAAATATCTAGCTTTTAACGAACACTTACTTTAATCCAACTTACAACAACCGGCCCTAATTACGCTACAATCAGCTTTTCATTCACTTCTAATTATTAAAGAGTTGAGGTTGTTATTACGGTCGTTAGACCATATTTATCTGTAACTGGTTGCGGATATTTTATACGAACCAAACGTTTTTCCGAGATACGATTCTCGACGTTTCGTTGAATTCTTATTCAACGTCATCAAGAGGACTACCTTTACCCGCGGAGGTAGAGGGCGGACTGATTACTGCTTCTGAGGCCGTAAATTATATACACTTTGTTGTGGAGTGTTCACTTCTTCTACGGTAGAGGTCGCCAGTGTGCAATATGTACCAGTTACGTCGGCGGACTTTACCGCGACGTCTCTCAAAGGTTGAATCAATGTCGCAAGAACAGGGCGCCAAATACTTGATAGTTTGTAACTGTCGTCTCTATTGAAATTGGAATGTTTGTATTTTTCAATGGACTCCCTCGCTAATCTTTCGGTTGCGTTCGTGTAACGGTTCGTATGAAATATCTGCAACCAGTTACAGTTAAACACTTCCAATTCGTTGATTCTTTTCTCCGACGTTAAGTCTAAAGATTGAACATTGAAAAGTGTTCGTAGTGACCCCGTTTTACCTGCACCATTTTGAGTACATTTGTGAATATACCTACTGTGAGCGAGTTTCGAGTCCCAAGAGAAACGCCATTAAATTGGTTTCTAGCATTTATATTTGCTTGTTATTTTCCAGATGATTTAGTTTAATAAACAATGGGCATTGTCCCTCGCCGCAGCCGGCCGGGTAATATCAACCGGACAATGCCGTGGATAATTTTCAATTACATGTTGTGTATGTTTTTAAGTAATTTATTAAATGTACGCTATTTAGCCTACAATGGGAAGATTTCACGGCAGCTTTGGGTCGTTATTTTGATGAATTCGGCGGATTGGTTCAACGCATTAGGACGCCGTAAAAACTGTAATAGGTTCGGTACACAGTATCTAGGAATATGAAGGGGACCATTAGGTAAATATATTTGACGATAGAGAAAAAAAATTGTATCGGCCAGGCAATACTCCGCTAATAAAAATACCAACCAGTTCATAGAAATATTTTTTGCAATTATGTATCTATTAACTTCCCTTCTAAATAATACAACATAACTAAAAAAGGCCCCCGTACACTATCAATATTATTGAAAAATAATATTGAACGTGTTTTATTGATAAAAAAAATCTGGGCGAGGCTAATGGATATTTATCGTTCAATATTATTGATCAATAATATTTATAGTGTATGGGGGCTTGGATATATTATTAAATTTTTCTATATGATTCTGCATATTTTTCCGATTCTAACTAACTTTTTTATAGCTGGCAGATCATCATATTTATTTTGGAATCATCGCATATATTACTTGTTTAAATACTTTCTGATTTTGTATATATGTTACGCACAGACGCGCAACATATATACAAAATCAGAAGCGTTGAATGTTGGAAGTGTGCGTCTTCGCTGTGATGCCACTTGCTGGATATTGATTTGTTTATAAACGATGATTTTTTTCCATCGCCCGTGCTCCGCGCGCGCTCATTGGTTTAAATGAAATTGCGAGCGCTTCCCTGGCTTCTTATTTTCAATCACTGCCATAGATTGCAGGTAAGCGTCGTCATGTGTACATGTTGGCGTCAAAAAAGTCACGCGCAGTAATATTAATTTGAAATTAGCCGCCCGATTTGTAAAGTGAACCTTTTTTGATTGATTATACAATTACAGTTTGTGATGTGATTAGCAGCCGGCGGGGCAGGGTTGAATGAAGCGGGCGTGGCCGCAGGCGTGACGTCACGGCATTGTTTCAGTCGCCGTGGAGACGCAGCGCGAAGAAAGCGTGAAAGAAAAGCACGCAGTCACCCTGTTGTCATTACGCCGGCGTGGTTAGTCAATTTTTATATTGGCTTTCGGCGCTGGTCGCCCCCGCCCAGCCATCGCCGACCGCCGGCAGGAGTTTTTTTTTTAATTATCCCACACTGCCCTGTATCGATCAAGACAAAATCATGTAAGAAAATTAATAAGTGGGTCTAAGTAAATTAGCACAGATAAAAAGTGTAAAAAATTACATTTCTATGCATACAGGGTGTAAAAGAGCTAGTCCACAATACTTTATATGTGGATTCCTGCCTTGATTATGAGTCGAAAATATTCCAGCAACCATGGCCTAATATCAATAGTTGAGGAGACATGCGATATCAGAGTTTGCATTTTTTTTTCGATATTTCTTTCTTATTTTTTGCAACACGTCGGACTATCATTACAGTAACTTATATCTAATATGAAAAATTCATTCCCATTAATACAAGTCAAATAAAATGATAAAAACCTTCCAATTGGAATTTTTCAGGGTTTTCATTATTTTATTTAACTATTATTGAAAAGAAATGATATTTTCGTAGTCGATATAAGTTACTTAATGATACTTCAACTTCGTAAAAAAACTAACCCATAAAAACCAAGTTTTTATTATACTCCCTTTCTCATTTACTAGATGAAACAGGTTTGGCGCTTACCCTACGCGTTGGGCTGAGTCGGGCGACGCCACGAAAGTGAGTAATAAAAAATTTCGAAAAATCCAAAATTATACTATAATCATTAAAAAAATTTAAACGAAAATTTGTTATATCATTTTTATCGTCGCCACGAGTCTGCCTGCAAAGTTTCAGCTCAATTGGATCACGGAAAAAGGGTTAAAAATCGATCCAAAGTTTTTTCGACAGACAAGCAAGCAGACGCTACGAGTTAAAAGAAAGGGAGTCAAAAAGTAACCCATAAAAACGTTAAAAAAGTTGTTACAATACTCCCTTTCTCATTTTCGGGTTTCGTGTCTACTTTATTCGTCGGAATCTCCATACAACTTGTATGAAAAAAACATTAAAAATTTGAAAAATCCAAAATTATACTATAATTATTATTATTTTTAAACGATCACGGAAAAAGGGCTAAGAATCGATCCAAAGTTTTTTCTTCAAGCAAACAGACGCCACGAGTTAAAAGAAAGGAAGTAAAAATAAGTCAGAAATATTGAGAAAAAAATGCAAACTGGTATTGCACAACTCCATAACTATTGATATTAGATCATGGTTGCTTGAACATTTTGGACTCATAATCAAGGCAGGAATCCACATTTAAAGTATTGTGGATTAGCTCTGTTACACCCTGTATATTTTCTGATAATAATTTACAGAACAGCATCGTACATTGTTAGTGTAGACAGTATAATAATAATATTAGTTTATAGAGAAGGTACAAACCAGCAATCAATTTGAATCATATTGAGATAGATTAATTCACTTTCATCTACTTACTGCCTTTATCAAATAGAAGAAAAATCACTAATTTAATGATACCTATTATATGCAATTATAAACGGTTACCTTGATATACAAAATGTTCCTTACGAAATTAAAATAACAGTTCCATCAGAATCACCTCAATACGCAGTATATTTCATTTAATTTTTTTAATGCAAATATCGAATATTTCTCTCCATTAAATTCATCCACGAAAAAATATATACATATATACAGATGGCAAATCAAAATTCAAAAAGAACATTTTATTTCAATTATGGTTAAATTTTGAACTACACACAATATTTGAGTTCATTATCACTACTCGTTCACTATTCTCCTGCAATAGGCATTTCATCCGTGCATCCAATGTCAACTTTGACAATGTCGTCGGGTTCACCAAATTTCATTTCAAAATTCCTAATTCTCATATTTCTTATTTATATCAGTAGGTACAAAATTAAAAATCATCATAATTATGTAACTAGGAGAAAAATCAATTGATGTATAACTCAAGATTCTTTTTTTTTCTATGGTCACCAATTTAGAGAATATTGATGAAGGAGTCCGACTCTACCACATGACTTCTTCCATGTTCTGTGAAACGTCGCGATATAAGTGAGGCACACAGCAAATCAACGAATACTACATATACTCGCATGATTTGAACTATAGTATATGTACCCTAGTTTATAGATTTATATTACAAGGTTGCTTAGGTATAACGCGCGTGCTGGACAGTACCTACCGCAGTTATTACATTAACATGTACAGAGACAACTTCTTCGTTTTCTGGTGCCATTCCACGGTCAGGCAGGCTTCTAACTGGTTGCGGTAGGTACCTACTATTTGTCTAAACTAATATTTATCTTGCTACAGTTCCTCGACCAGTTTTGTAATCAGGATCAGCCGTTGTAGGCCTTCTATTTTCCATTGAATGAATACCAGATATGTGGGTCCGCGAAATATAAGACAAACAAATATTTTTGTCAGCACTTAACGACTATGATATAAATGAAATATGTCCGTGATATCTTGAGCATTCTTCTGTGATACCTGAAAGTCTCTAACCTGTCCATAACTGCCACGGATAAGAGTTCACACAAAAATACATTTTTGAGTACTCACGATATATATGTGTTGATCTACACGATAAAATATAGCGTTTGAATAATATATAACCATTGTTATTATTATTAATAATGGGGCAATATTTACATCACATTCACCTCGTGGACTTTCAAGCAGCTTGCTTTAGAAGAGTCTGTCAATACTTAGATTGTATGCAATTGATAGAATTGGCGAGAGACATTTATTCCATCCCCAGTAAACAGCTCGGTCGTAATAATTCACCCCATTGACGTTAGTTAATTCTACCAGCTGATTTGCGGCCTATTGCGTTGACCCCAGATTCCGTTATTATTTGCATATATTCACTTCAATGTTTTCCCGCGCTCAAAACTCCGTTATACAAATGTATCTTAGTGCCACATTGTAATATATAATTTAGTATAATGTTATGAGGTATTTTATGTTATATATATAAGATCCAAGAATTTAATATATAATAGGTTTACTCATAAGTAACCAATTATTTTTGGTGTGGAATGTTGAGCTCAGTAAAGTGAACGTGTGAACATTTTCGATCGGCTGTTAATGCAACGGTTGCAACAAAAAAAAAATTGTGATGTGTATGGAGACGTATTGAAAGTAAATAAGTGCCAACGTTGGTTTAGAAAATTTTCCGATGGTGATTTTTACTCGTCTGATAGCGATCGAAGTCGGCGCCCAGTAGGGTTTGATAATGACGCTTTAAAAACTCCTAGAAGCATATTTTTCTTAGAAGTCTACCAACAAGATGGCAAATGGTCCTAGATAACGACGGATATTAAATCGATTAAAAATAAGATGAAGGTTGTTATTAAAGGTGATTTACTGTCATACTAATTAGGACTCGAAAAATATTGTAATTTATCATATTTCGATAAAAATCAACTGTCTGTTGCTTCTGTTGTTGATATAGGTATATTTCAACACTATCCTTTGGAATCTCCGTGTCCAGTTCGCAATCTAGAAAAAAGAGACGATGTGGTTTCAAGGGATGGTATTTTGCTTATTTTGCTTGATAAATGCTTCTTTTTATTATTAATAACTGCCTTCCGGCTCACCAGCGTATCATAAATATTGATTTCATCTCTTGCAGTGCTAAGATAGTGGAATGGTAAAGGCAAGCATCGAATCCAGTTTATCAATGGTTCCAGGTGTCGTATTCAGCCACTGGGGTTGCTTGAAAATTTATACTTGACACAGCGTATTCTTACGTACTGGTAGAAGAGGTAGAGGTGCCCTGGTAAAATTGCAGGGCTTGGACAAAGAGGGAGATGTCATTCACAATATTATATAAAAGCCGACAAGACAAGGTTTTTATTAGGGAGCGTCCATAAACCACGTAGTTCCATTTTGAACTCTTTTAAACCCCTCCCTCCCCGATCTAGCTCTATTGTGGCTTTTGCCTTGACTCCCCCTCCCCTCCCCCACCGAACGTAGTTTTTTTCCTATTAATTCCAGAAGACATTTTGTGCTGTTTTCTCTTACCAAAACTATTTTGAAATTATTTGGTATAAAATGGACATTTTCATAATTAACAAGAAAAAAAATACAATATAATTAATAAATATTATATATATATATATAATATATATATATATAACAATGATAATTATTTTAAATACTTATTTATATATTCTGACTCAAATGGTGACACTGACCACTCCTGCAAATAGTCAGTGATTGCGGTTGACTATCCGAGTAACCTCCTATCCAATTCTTGCTTTCCATCCTGAAATGTTGTTGCACCCATATATGTAATACAATGCTAATGCCCATAAGCGGAGGTGTCACGGACTAAGCGGGGCAGAAAATGCTACTTTTATCTCATTGCTGTCGCTTGACCTGTTGTGCGCAAGCGTCGTGACTCATTTATCCCACGTGGCGGCTCTGATTGGATATAAATTGGCGCTAATTCTCGACATGCGTATGGGTGAGATAAACATATATTTCTGCACTGTAGTGATTTCGCCTATTTCCAGACCCTACTAGCAATATAGGAGTATTACATATATGGTTGCACCGAGGTATATATTCTTTTAAATTAAGGAAATAATATCCTACTAAATGTAAGTACCTACCTACCTTTAAAATTCTTATTTTTGAAAAAATTCATTTTCTCAAAACACTGGTGAAATGATTAGGGGTTGTAGTTGATGGTTCAACAGAGAACCATGTCTGCATTTGAAAATAATAACAGCAGAAAGGAACTTTAATTAGCGGCTAACGATGTTATAGTCTGCTGTGCATTGTTTGTGTAACCATAATACACGGAACCCCGGCGACGGTCTCCGGCACTAGCGCCCCGACCGCCGATGGCGCCACCTCGCGACTGTCCCGCTAACAGGTTATTTATCGCCCGGCCTTATTTAATAAATCATCCTTCCATTGTGAATAATGTCGTGTAATGTAGGGATGGGTCGTCGACGTATTTACCGTCGACGAAACGAGACCGTCCACGTCCATCCATCGACGAGACGATCAACTAGTTGAATTCGTCAACTAGTTGACGCGTCAACTTCGTTACGCGGACGTTTATCTAAACATCGGGACGATAGTCAACTGTCTACGGTTTGACGCGACGCTGCTCGACGGCACAACCGTTGGTTATTTTTATTACGTTAATTTTTAAAATTTAAAGAAGTTCGAAGGAATATAGTTTCGGGGAAAGTAAAACCGCTACTTGTGCTTATATGTAAAAAGAAATATTTTATTATTTATTTGTTTATAGGCTTTTACATATTGTTTTATATACTTCTTTCTATATATAATAAAGAAAGAAGTAGGTATACACAACAATATCAGGTGTAAGCAGTAAAATATAAATATAAACTACATATATAAGCAGTGAAAGTATCGGGTATAAGCATTAAAATATGAGTATAAAAATTAAAAATATAAAGTACAAAGCAATGTGTGTATAAAAAAATATATTAGATACACATTATTACATGTGTACAGGGTTATTTGTAAAACAATAATAACCTAGCAGGACTATATTCCTGCCTTGATTATGAGTATTATTTTTTGTAAAACGTTGGACTATCACTACACTAACTCAAATCGATTACGAAAAATTCATTCGTTTCAATACAAGTTAAATAAAATGATAAAAACCTTTACATTTATTTATTATCTATAAATTTATAAATAAATACATAATTTAAAAATACTTTACATTTGAGATGTTATCTAGAAATTTATTGAAGAATACATCTTTCAAAGTCAGACTTTCACTTTGTGGTGACATTATTAATAAATAAATATATCTGTATTATTTGTCAACTTTAGTTTAAGGCTCAATTTGAGAAAAGGAACATTGTTCCCGAAACATGTAAAAAAACCAATAAAAAGTGGTGTAAACAAAATTATAATAGATTTATTTTTTTATCTATAAAGTTGAAAATAGGGAATTTATAATAAAAATTAATTAAACCTAAATTCAAGATTATATTACATATACAATAATTAATGTTGGACTCCTGAATAAGGACCATAGTTAGGTATAGAAATTTTTATTCCCTACAAGTTTGTTTATCATTTATATGCTAAAGTTGAAAAGTAAGGAAATAACACAATAATTAAATTTTAGCATCCCTTTTCAGGTAAATATATAAGAAGTCGAGATCGATCGAATAAAATATTGATTTTAGAAAAATATCTAGCCGGCCTATTAATTAATAATAGTTCAATAAAAAATAAAATAATTAAACAGAATTGTTTTATTTTATACGGCGTAAAATTGGGAATTCACCGAATCGTCGCACGTGACATCACAAAAAATCAAGTAAAAAATAATAGATAATAGCTTATTAAGCCTATCTCGCGCTACGCATGTATTCAAATTTCAAATCTCTAGTCATAGTTCGTGTACACAGATCTGCACTCTATGGTAGTGTACTTTAGAGTTGAAATGAAATTACCCGTCGAGCCGTCTATGACGTCTATGGCATCTACAAGTCGACAGCGAGAGAAATAAACGGAGACGTTTTGTCTTGCTCTCGCTCGTTGCTTTGCATTGCGTTAATCTCGAATCGTCCACCGACCACGGCGTCCGCTGTCCACCGTCTACGAATTCAACTAGTCCATGCGATAAACGTAAACGGTCGACGCGTCGATGCAACGTCAACGGTTGATTTCAACTAGTCCGTCCATTCAACGCCCATCCCTAGTGTAATGCACGTTTCCGAAGCGGGCCGCGATTCGGCCAGTCATCTCGGGACAATCAGCGCCAGCCGAAACTCCATTAGCCAAAAGTTCGCCGCCATTTTAAACTAATTCCGAGCCGACTCGGAATCGGGTAATATCGGCAATTTGCCGCATTTTCCACGCGGCGATAAATCAATCCCGGGGCGGCCGCCATCTTGCCTGGCGAAAAATTAAAAAACAAACATCATTAACAAATGGCGGGATAATGAGCCGGGATGACTCGCGCAACTTTTCCAATTAGTACCTACTACATATTTACTTCGGAATCAGGTATTGACCGTGGATTGCATATTTCAAAAAGTAAATCGGATATCTTTATTTAGATACCATTTCAATTCCTTAGAACAGAATCTTAATTAAAAAGTAGCAAAAATTTTCGAACGATAGTAGGTACGCTCTATGGTCGCATCTACGCACAACTTTTTCTGTCAGAAGTTTCTAGATCATTTTCATCATCATAAAACCTTTGAAATCCAATTAACCCTCGGAAATAAGACATGCCACCATACTGTTTATTTCATTTTTTCTACTTTTTAATAGAAAAAAGATTATGAAAAATTATTTCAATCTGTAGTAAGACGCTTTGAATAAATAATTTATACCTATGACTTGTTATGGCTTTTTTCTCGCAAGAATCTTTTTTTTTCAGCATTTTTCGGTTTAATTTGAGGATAGTAAAGCAAGAATAGGTACTTTAAAGCAGAGTTAGAAAGCAATCAAAGTCAGGGGCGGCTTGAAGCTGGTGCAAAATCAAGACGTAATCCAACATCTTCCAGGTGATGAGTCCAAGAAGATGGATGCCAGAGGATAGACAGATCGTAGACATGCAGCATACTATATCCATTCATGATAATACAAATGTGAAGTAAATTAGTATTTTAAATGGAAATTTTACGCGTGAAAATATGTGAGCAAGAATTTAACTTTTTTTACTTTAACGTAAATGTAATATGAATAAATAAAAAAGCCTCGCACCAAAACTTAGCATTTACAAATTTTCCAGGCTGTCCCGGCATTTAGAACAGCCAGAATTTTTAAGAATGGAAGTATATTAACACATTTTGTTTTCATTAAGTATTAACATTATGTTTTTATTTATAAATACCTTAACTTGTTTATGTACTTAATGTAAATTTATTTTGGCAGTGGCCAACTGACCATAAAATTAATCAATTTTTTTATTGTACGTATTTTCTAATGAATTAGATGTTACAAAAAAATGTAAAAATGACCTCGTACGTACTAGTGACAAATCCGTTAATTTACAATGATATTATTGATTTTCATTTATCACACTTTCGTGCTATTTACCTCACGAGAGAAGCAAAATGTTATTTAAGATACAGTTATGTATTTATAAAATAATAAGTAAAGTAGGTAATAAACATTGCGTCATGCAAACAAACGAAAAAAAATTGCTGTCTAATGTTTATGTTTATGTTTATGTTAATTTATATAGCGCCATTTTTGCGTAAGAGACACTTCAAGGGCGCTTTACAGGTGCGACATCCAGAAAAAATGAGTTTTTAGGCTCTTCTTGAAGTGTTCCTGGTTCTCCATAGATCGCAGCACTGGAGGCAGCTGATTTCACATAGCTGGGCCCGCAAAGCTGAAAGCACGTTCCGCAAACTTGGTGGCTCCAAGTCTCCTTGGTACTACCAGCCTGCAGAGTGCCTCCGATTTATCTGACCGCAGTGTGAGCCGTCTTCCAGTGATATTGTCTGGGATATAGAGGCCAATCAAATATTGTGGTGCTTTTCTTTGAAGACTTTTGTACACCATCAGAGAGAGTTGAAATTTATCCGCTCTGGCAAGCGAAGCCAATGTAGCTGCTTCAGCATTGAGGATATCCGCGAGAACTTTGATGCCTTAAATATAAGCCTCGCCACAGCATTCATCACTGACTGAAGTCTTTCGAGCTGAGTCCTAGGCTGTCCTGCATAAATTGAGTTACAATAGTCCAGCCGCGAGATGACGTACGCACTAATCAGTGAATTTGCTGCGTCTGGGGGAAGGCATTTTCTTACAGACTTGATCTGTCTTAAACCACAGAAATCAGCGCTGACAGCTTTGTTAATCTGATTTCTAAGGCTTAGATCTAAAAACTAGATACCTGAACAGTCTAAGCACTGTCCTATACTTTGAAATTAGATTGTGTTTTATTTAATTCAGGTATCAGCTAAGTGAAATTGTACACTTCACCCAAATTTTGGTATACCTATGTAGTAGGTATATTGCATATTTCATTTAGACCCTTCCATTTATGCCTGAATAGCGAGTTACGAACGTTGTTCGCTCACTATTTTTTCCGGTCAAAATTGTTCCTGGCCACAAACGTTATTTCACAATTTTTCGCCGAATATATTGAAATATATATATCTAAAATATATTAATTGAATATACTCGATGAATAATTTTCCTGGCGAAGGATTTTGGGGTAACAAATGTGGCCGGGAAGAATTGTTAACAAACAATTGTGTGGAACGAACAATTGATTTTAGCTTCTACAACATTAAGATTTTCCATATTATATTATCTTATTTTAATAATATACATTAATAAATGATAAATTATACGCGTATACATTATAAAATGATAACTTTTGTAAATTTAAACCCCTTCCCTGCGCCTCTGTCGGTATCCATTCTATGAAGTTCTCCATCAATTTACCGGATGAAAACAATGTTTCACAAATTCAAAATACTTGTAAAAATTTTACATTCATTAAAAATACTAGATCATTAACCAAATGAATGACTTTTAACTGGCGTAATATATTTCGTTTACACGTTCGTAAATAATTGAAAGCATAACTTATTCCCCGGTCACGAAGCGAACCGAATCCCGCCGGCCTTAGAGCATCGCCTAGCATTAGTGCCCGGTACGTGTAAACTCCGAGCGATCCATTTATTATTTATATACTTTTTTACTTTACTTAATCGAGTGAATTGGTACCCATAATTCAGCGCATAAATTGTATTAATTGAATCACAGCGCGGCCCACAAAGAGGCCGCCATTTTTCGTCGGTGGAAATTTATTCGTTTAAATTTCCGAGCGATTAATCAATACAGCCAATTAGAAGCCGGCCCGGACGGCGCGGTGTTGTCATGCGCACCGCTGGGAAATGGCGGACGGATAAACAATCCGGCCCCGCTGCAGACCGAATTGAGAGCGAAATGCTTTAATGCCGCTTTTTGCAGCCATGAAATAAGTGTTATGGAAATCGCTGACACTCGGTAATTATTTACAAATGTTTTGCGGCTTGAGCGATATGTGGGCTTCGGCTTTAATCCATTCTACGCTGTGTTAGGCCCGACTCTATGTATTCTTATCTATATAAGTATATTCAATTGAAATATTTTGTTCACGCCGGAATCGTGTCACTTTCGTCGCAATTGTGACTTGGTTTTAGAAATTGTTATCTAAACTTATCATAGAAATTGACAAACAGAAACCCATCATCATCACAGAGATAGGTAGGTAACGATGCATAGAATCGCCCCATCTTCGAGGTCTTTCCCTTGATCGCGTCCGTTGGAGCTACTGATACAGTGCCATATGTGGATACCTTGGAAGAGGCATTTTTTGGACATATCCTACCCAACGTGGTCTGACGATCTTCGAGATAGCAACGATAACTGTCTCGTCATATAAGACTTGCAATTTCCTGATTTCCACTACCCATCTTCCTGTATAGATAGCTTTAAAAAAAAATTGGAATAGGTACCTACCTTTTTTTCCCAGATATTTGCATACTTGTCTGCTTTATCAGTCTTTTATCTTTATCTGTGGATTTGTGGTGTAAGGACTGTCTCACTCTCAATGGATGCTAAAATAGTGTTTCTAAGCCTTGATGTTTTACCTTTTTCTTTCCACTTTTTCTGTTGCTCCTATTTTTACTTCCCTTTCTTCAGTGATTCGGCGCCCTCAGAAAAGAGGGGGCCCTCGCAATTTCCGTGACATGCGGGACTATAAATCCACCACTGCTGCCAAATAACTATCAGCGGACTATAAACTAAGACATGGTTAATTTTATCGGAAATTAAAAGCTTAAATTTTAAAACTGAGAATTGCGTTGGACAGCAACGCGTAGGTACTAATGCCTCAATTTTGGAACAATTAAGAATCCAAGATAGATTGTTTACGATGTGAACACGCATATTCTAATTTTCCGGGCACTTGCCCTTAGATTATAACTTGGAAAAAGTGTGGTGGCTGGGATGGTAGAAGAAGAAGAACGCGATTGACTCGATGGCCCGACCAGACCGAAAACGCTAATGGTTAGTCGGTTAGCGGTTGCAATGTCTCTCCATAATGCGAGCTGCAGAGAAAGGTGGAGGAGAATCGTCAAGGACTTCAGCAGGTCACAACCCGGCGTCACGATCCTCCATAATGAACGAACCGACTGGAGAAGATTCGATTAACACAAATCGGTAATTGCAAAGTTTTAAACAGTTACCTGCATATACCTACCTAGGATGTTTAATTAGAAATGAGGGGAGTCTGCGAGGCAGACATAAATACAAATTGCGATTGTGTTTAATATCTGCCTCGTTTGAGGCCGCGCGCTCAAGCTTTTAACCAATCCCGCATTTTTCCAGGCCGTTCCTGTGCAAGGGGTTAATATTTGAATCAGTTAAATGATGTAAATATCTTTAAACAAATGTGATAAGGAGCAATGATATTCAGTAATAAATAACATAATTAGCAATAAATAAATAACACGATAAAATCAGGAGACTCGTGTTACTTTGCTGTATGGAAATTGCTGTCATCGAGGTTGCTATCAAAAAGTCTAATTAATGTTCAACTGATTACAACGCTGATTCAACTGATTGTTCTATATGCCTATCAAAATTATTGCGTAACAGAGTATTGCGCAAGATTTACGGTACAATACGTGTAAACCTAACTGAAGAATGAGTGAGGTAAAAGAATTTTAACTTCGGGAGAGGATGACTCCCAGATATCCTGAAAAAGATGAAAGCAGTGAGATTTATCTTCTAACATGCACAAACCATGACTTAGATGAGGAGATAAAGTCAAGACGGACCTGCAAGATGCAGGCGGGTGCTCAGCAGACTGGACCGGGAGATGGATCCGTACTCCTACTCCGTAGTAACTAGTCTAGACTTTCAAGATCCGGGAAGCCATAAGAAAAAGAGAACAAGCAATACATGGTTTTTGAAGTTATATTTTTTTAGGCGCATTGAGAGTGAAATTTAGAGCAACGAAAGGCGTGCGCAAAATGCAACGGAATTTTTCATACCATGAAGTCACGACTCACAAATCGAAACCTAAGATGGCGAATTTACGGGTGATGATTTAACTAGAAACAATTCTTATAAGTAACGACATCACGTCGTTTGAAAATGATGTTAAGAAAATTGCCTGTGCTCCGGGCGATGTTAGGTACTGTTTGTTTTCTTCATAAAGTTATTTAATATAAATCTGTATTGTTCTTTATTATAGCCATAAATTTTTACCCATTAATGTCGATGGTGTCAATTCTAGTTTATGTTGTGTACTTTGAGTTTTATGTCCAGCTTTGTTCCAACTCAAGGTATACAGCACAGCACATATAACTTTTAATGCATGTGCATAAGTAAGCGCGCCCAATTTTTTACGATTTTGACTGCTCAGCTGTCAACTTATGTATTTATTTCAGGAAATTCTGAAAATAAAATCGATATTTTTATGAACGAATTGAAAGGAAAGCAAAAGCTGACCAGGTAAACAGGAATTAAAAAAGCAAGCATTAGTAAGAAGAAGAATAATGATTGAAGGGTGTTTGTATTCTATATTTTTTGATTATGCAAAATTTTCCCTTTGGTAACAACGTTATGGTAGGTAAATTGATGTATTTTTTATTTAATTCATTTTAAAAATAAAACAATATCGCTCATGACAAAACAATACCTCGCATACCGCACTCTTGTCAAAATCAAGTTTTTTTTTGTGTATGTGTGGATATGCAATCTGGCAAAAGCTTGTATATTAAAAACAATTATTTGTGTCTCTTATTCCATTAAAGCAATTCCTCGTATTCTACTTATCGTAAAGAATCTAGGTATTACGCCTCCCTATTAGTTTTTCCTCCCCTGCAAAATCTGCATTAATTGGCTTTCGAGGTTTTATTTTATCATGAGCGACATGTTCAGCTAGATCCACAAAACACCTCGCTAGATATTTGTCTGCATATACATCCATTCAGTTTAACACAATTTATCAAATACTTAATACAATCTATAACGTCTTAAAAATTAACTCTTAAATCAATTCAAATGCTAAAGGAACAGTAACAGAATACCTATAAAAGTGTGTATACAATAATTAGAAAGGTTTTGTACTATCCTTGATCATATTAATATATTATTTGTTCAAGATTAGGTATAAGAATGACACATAGATTACCGTGATGTACTTTTGTATTTACCTCTTTCAAATTGGGAGTGAGCTTACTATTTCGTATGGAACCAGGTAATTTATTTTTCAGCTTGGGAATAACATATTCTAAAATTCAAATAATTAAGGCAGATAGATTTAAAAAATAAATATTCACTAATACTGTATTATATAATATAGGTTGCGCCTGGGTAGATACCCCTTACACTAATACAAAATAGGACAGCCGTAGACGCAACAACGAGCCCCGTTTTGCATAAATGCTCGATATTTCAATCGAATCGTTTCATTAAGAAAAGAACGATTCAATTAGTCGAGAAAACGTTCCGAAATTAAAATTCCCGAGGAATGCAAATGAGCTGGCGGCCGCCCCTCGCCCGCCGCGGCCCAAGATGGCGGACGCTCCCCTGATTAGGATTTATGGCGTCGTTACTCCGCATCGGAAGACCCATCCCCGCGAACGTTTGCCCCGGCCACGGAATCATTTCGTAACGAGTATTTATTCCGCTTGTGAATCTTGCGCGGGAGTTTACTATAAATATTATTGGAGCTTCTCCATCGCCGGCTCGGTAATAAGTTCCAAGCGAGCTCGTGACGGGTTGAACGTCGGCGACCGAAGCTGTGCCGCGCTCCTATTGGACCGATGTTTCTTTTAACCTAATTGTCAACAATATCGACGTTGGGAACTTAATTTGCTATAAGCAAAAGTATTTTTTTAAAAAGAAAGAAATAATTGATATCAAGACTTGTATTAGGTACCTACTTGAATTCTCAATTTTTATAATGTTTTTCTATGCATATACTTTAATGAAGGGTTTTTTTTTTACATATCTGCAATGCAAAGCTATTAGGTACTTTTGAATTGAGAAACTTAAGAGAGTAAGGATCGGTTGTATCAACTCAGTTTATATAATATAATCGTTCGTTTAAAACTTAGATTTTTACGGTTTACACTACCTAGTCAAACAACCCGTTTTCGTAAAGAAAACTATAAACTATTATGTACTATTTATAAACCAAGGTGATACAAACAGCCCCAAAAATGTCAGGTAATTTTATGCATCGTTACCTACTTACCTAATTGAAACATTTGCATTTGATACTATCATTCTTTGAATTGGGCGTAAGAATATTACCTTTAAAATGTGATAGTTTTGTTATTAAAAAATATAAAAAGAATATTGATGTTTGGTCATATTGGTAGGTATGCAAAAGTGTCACTTTTAATGCTCACAGTAGGTAGGTACTATTTGAATTACGAGAACAAAACACTTTAAGCCCCATTATCTCAGAGTGCATATTTTGGAACAGCGATAGTCTTCCATTATGGTTTTCTATGTAGAAAATTTTATGAAGTCTGTTTATACAAATGTAGGTTACCCGGAGGGAATATTTTAACTTGATGAACTCTTGAAAAATACTTAGAAATATCACAAAACTTCTAAAAACTCCCAAGACCATAGGTAATGATGCAATTAAATCAGGCTAAAATTCAAACGATGAATACAAAATCTTGTTAGGTAGGTAAGTGCCTGATTTTATTTTCACTGATGGTCAGTACCTACCTGTATGCATGTCAGAAACGGTTTCCCTTCCCTGACGCGTTTCCCGAACGGAAATTCTAGGTTTTTCTTAGTAGTTTATCAGCCCCGTATTTCTCAGACCATGGCAAATATTTCTCTGTTTTTTCTTTATCTGTCCGGAAAATGTAGGTACCCCATCCCTGTCCCTTATAACCTTTCATCTTGCCAGACATAGCGTACAAAAACATTATTATTTTATATCAATATATATCTTCGTACATTCTAGAATACATACTCGTAGGTATATCTTCAGCTAATTTCATCCCACTTTTCTCCGTCCATTGTTAATTCGCTGCCATCTTTACGCCTTTGAGTTTAACTTTATTATTATTGAACCCACAGCATAAAAATAATGAGTACCTACCTACCTATCTATGCACCTAGAGAAAACCTCGGAAAACGATATTAGGTTGGAAGGAAAATAATTCCGGTTTAAGGGCCGCCTTTTCACGAATATTTTGAAGATTTTAAAATGGCAGATTTATGTGCTTCCCGCAAAGGTCCTTTTCCGTGAAGCTGGTGAAGATTAGCGTGTCACCTAGGTTTGAAGTAAAAAGTCAATTATTTTTTAGTTGATTGATATTGTTTTTACGATATGGCGTATCGAAAAAAATGAATGAATATTTTCGTGCAAATGAGATCAGTTCGAAAATGATTAAAAAAAAATCCTAAAAAATCGAAGCTAAAAATCGTATGCTACATCGTAAATAATGTTATTATTTAGATGCGCGCATAATTTTATCTTTACTTGTCTCGTTACGCCATGAATCACGACTCGCTTTGCGCTTAATTGGGATATTTTCTTGAACGATTTTCGAGAGTCTCAGAGACAAGTCTCATCAGAGCAGAATTTTGGGCGTCAAATTTCAAAAGTAGACAATTTTTGTAATCATTTAGGAATATAATTTTACATTAATGTACCTACATAGGTAGGTATTTACGTTATTCGGA
Source organism: Agrypnia vestita (assembly GCA_016648135.1). Classification (NCBI taxonomy): domain Eukaryota; kingdom Metazoa; phylum Arthropoda; class Insecta; order Trichoptera; family Phryganeidae; genus Agrypnia; species Agrypnia vestita. The sequence goes on along the minus strand of JADDOH010006167.1, from coordinate 216,463 downwards.
GAAGTACCTACCTACTTAGTATTCAATATGATGCTTAAATAATATCTTCTATTTTAATAAACACAAATTAAACCGAGGTCTTGCAACTAGGGAATGCAATCCCGATCCTGCGAGTTTTTATGTTTTGTATGTTTATTTGTATATGTCTATAGAGCTTTAAGTAAGTACTTAAAACTTATGTTCATGTCACATTCAAATAATGAAAGTAGCTTTGAATGATATTTTCTGTATTTTATCAACCTAACATAGTTATAAAAACTACTATTAGTTAATAGTTTTTACTCTACTACATTGACTGACTGATGCTTGGAAAAACGCCTACAAAAACTTTAATGCAATGGTTTATTAAAATTGCTGATATAAAAATGCAAGGCATTGTCATTCTATTCAGCTATTCAGCTCTATAAACAAAAAAAACACAAAAGTATTCGGGATCCCGATCCGTGGGGATCCCGCGAGATTGGAAATTCTAATCTTGTGGGGTTCCCGAAATGGCAATCCCGACTCAGGATTGCATTCCCTACTTGCAACATCAATAAAAATAATTTGTTCTTTTACAGATGTTAATTATACTTACCTATCTAATATCCCAATTATAATAATTTTATTGTCTATCCATTCGTCCGTCGTAACTTTGTGTGACATCCGTAACTTCTTTATAGTATTTTTTCCCTTTTTTAAATACAAATAAATAAAGTTATTTCTTAGGAACCGACATGTAAAAGTACCGTCATTTTCGACGGGTTACAGGTAGTACTCGTAATAATTAATCATGTACCTACCTACATAATATTTGTATCAAAAATATCACACAGTTTGAATAATCAATTGCCTATCTACAAATAGAGCAACATTACGGTGTTCCAATTCCCAAGTTCATGATAATAGATTTTTTTACTCTTTTGAAAAATGTACCTACCTTCAGAATAAAAGATCAAAAAGTTAATTTATCCACAATTCAAGGAAAGTTGACGGCATGTTTTTGCGACGTTATAATATGCCTCGTTCTTTTTCTGTATCACTTCTCTCTTTTCACAAATAATTATTTTTCTTTAGAAGAACGTTTAACTTTCGTATAACTTTAAAAACTAATTTAATGGCATTTGTTTTTATCAAATGTTTCTTAGATAGCAAACCATTTTTTTGTCCTTATAGCACGTTTTGTTTTTGAAGCGCATTTTCTATGCCGGCATCTTCATTAGATTCTCATACAGCTAAAAATCATTTGTAGAGACAAAAATGCGTCACGCCGACAGAAGCTTCCATCTCTTAACCCACCCTTGTGCCTTTCCTTGTCAGAAACACGTGTTTTTTTGTCGTACTTCGAGTTAAACACTGAATAATTTTTAAATGCCCCTAATTCTGTTCGGTAATTCACTAATTGTACCTACCTACTCCTTACACATATTTTCAAAAGAGACTCCATATTTAAACATATGTATGTAAAAAAATGCATTTTCTCCATATTTTAATTATACTTTAAACATTATTTAAAATTCTCTCATAAAAACTCCGTCACTACTTGGTATGCTCCTTGCGTTGATGCAGGGTTATCGCCTATATAGTAGTTTTATGTCTGTAAGGCGTTGGTAAAAATTTTTTGACATTGCACAAAGTTTAAGTACATCTAATTTTCATCAGAATAGCCCCAAATAATTGAATGAATAAACAAAAAAATAATTACACTTCACCTATGAGGTTTACATCAATTCCATAACTGTCCACCTCCCAGAATGAAAATGAGTGAATGCATGTTATACCTTATCATAGCCAAATTTTTCATAATTACTCTTTAGTATCCTGCGTAAAACATTGACCCCATCTCCTCTTTCCCTGGCCATACCATTCCCTTCTCAGATATAAATGTGTATTATATTAAAGGCCATCTAAATTTTGTTTAGATGCACTCTGGCATCCCTAGGAAAATATAATTACCCCAACCCACTCCCTCGGATACCTTACCCTCACACTAATTGGACCAAATTTGCGTACATAACAATGTTTATTAAATTAATAATAATAATCAAATGATTCATTTATAAATTATTATTTAGGGTTCGTGCGTAAAACAACGGCACCCCGCTATTACTCATCTAAACCCCTATTTAAAACTATATCTAAATCCCAGGCAACGCTAATTAGGGACTGCTAGTTAAGTATATTAAATAAAAATAATTTATTCTTCATTAATATATTTTAATTAAAAAATCATCTTTATGCGAATTTCTTTTCCAATCTAATCTCGACTGACTGAAAATTTTTATAGTCTATTTGTTTGTATTTCATTTTCATCTCAGCCAATAATTTCTAACCACTGTGTACAGTGTTCTTTTTTGCAGGTTCCATCATTGTCTAAGTTATAATACCTAATTCCATCATGCTGTTAAAAGTGTTGGGGTGATTTAAAATATCAAACACAGATTTTTTTCCTAAATTTATTTCACAAAATAATATAGGCATTTACATGTATAGACACCTTAAAAAATGTTTATTTTAAATACATACACAGTTATATTATACCAAACTGTGAAAATAATCCATTACTGGGGAATATTTAAGACTAGTATTTTTCGCTCTTAATACTAAAACAATTATAATCCATTTAATGTTGAAGATTCTGCAAATATTAATCTGCGTAATCAAAAAAGGTGGGTGGGTTACAAAATAATATTAAAAAAAAGTCATGGCGGTGAAGGTGGGAGAATGCTGAACACATTGTTACTTTATAAAAATGGATACATTAAAAATCAAATATGTATAAAAAAATATGTAGAACAAATAACTCTATTACTTTTACAGTTGTTGAAAAACCTGAATTATTTGTAAAAACATTGTAGAAATTAATATTGCACCGTGAAATGAAGAAAATAAATCCCAAAACTAAAGAAAACTAATGGAGCATAAATTTTGTGAAGTGGGTACATAAGAAAATTATTATAAATAACCCCAAAATAAAATTAAAAATATATTTGTAAAAATAAAACATGTTAAATTCTATATAAATATTTATAATATCTGACGAACAAAACTTTTAAAATGTAGATTTCGTTCGTTGTGCTACTTGAATAAATTCTTTAAAACAAATTCTGACAATTTACATTTTGCGATGTTTTATATTTTCATACAGTTAATATTTAAAAAAATCTACATGGTTATCATATTATATTCATACATTAAAGCAATGATCAAATGTTGCTTTATTTCAAGAAGTAATAAACTAAATAAAAATAAAATAATCTTCTTTTAACAATAAGACATAGATACAAGGTCTTCCAAAAACATAGCGGAATTAACAGATATTCAAAAATATAATTATAGTGATAATTTTTAAAAACATTTTTCAAAAAATTTAATTTTGACACAGAAATGAAAGTGAACTTAAAAACCTTTAACCGATCATATGCCGGAGCGTAAATCTCCGCGAATATTTTTGTACCCTCTATGTGCTGGAGCTGAGATATGCTCTCCCTGGACATGTATGCGAATTTGACCTATTTTACCTCTGTTTATGGGTTTTTAAAGATTATAATTGGTTGTATCTCAAGTTTTTGAATGAATGAACGAGTTCTATTTGTCTAGTAATCTCATTTGCTGCATAAACCGGACAAAAAATTATTCCAAATGTTGTCTTTAACTGCGCATTAATTGTGTTATTTATCTGTTAAAAAAAGTTTTTTTTTAATAAAAAAATGTTAAAATTAAGTATTTTATATTATTTAATATATTTAGAATGAAAATATTGAAATTCAATATCTTTAGTATTATTGCTTCCATGGTTTTATTCGATAAACATGTGCGTACATTTCTGACAGTAAATTTCGTTACTTATTTTCATAATTAATGAATAAGTAATTATTGAGGTACAAGTAATTATTGAAGTCTGTATATTAAGAAACCAGAAACTGCAACTACTTAGCGATTATTGTTGATTTTTACATGAATGTAACCATCACAAAAAAGTGTCTAAAAAACTGCAATCGTGTGCGAAATTGCGCAGCAGACAGCGTACATTCCGCGTCATGTACGGGCGGCATACGACCGGTTAAAAACACTAGGTATTGAGTTGGCCACTCAGATAATTATAAGTAATTACCATACATAAAAGATAAAAAGGATTTTATTATTTGATTTCTGACATATTTGAAACGAGTTAGATTTTTTTTGTAATCGAACCATTTCAAGATTGAATTGAATAAAACTAAAATAATATTTTTGAGTGCAAGTTATGTATATAAAATTAAGTACTTACATCAATGAAACATTTACATCTTATATACATATAAAAAAGACTTAAGTATTTGGAATAAGCTTCTCCTGATCTTTTCACGTTACTATATAGATCCGTACATAATAATTATACAACAATGCACTTGTGAATTTTCTCTTATACACAGAGAATAATTTGTTACAATTTCCTAAAATAAGGAGGCAGATATATTTACAGATTCATTTTGGAAACCAATCTTCCAACACAATGAAAGACAATAATAATTTTATGGTTCCGATGAACAAAAAATACATTTTGAAAATGCAAAATCATTTCTATATATTGAGTACCTACTTAAATGCCTTACGTTACATGTGACTAGATATATAATTAACTAAATCATAATTCACAAATGATTTGCCCTAGAATAGACACAAACTCTCGCCTCAATTGTCTAAAATCATACAATACTACGAGTTAGCTTGTAATAATTGTTAACGTTACAATTAATCATTTATTAATTAAATCAGTTCGCATTTGTATCAACTCATCCGATAACGGCCAAGACACATGATTAACCATCACATTGTAAAATCGGCCTTATGTCAAGGGGCATATTTAAAAAAGTATCTGCCAAAATATGTATTTTATCAAACATTAAAGTACTATTATGGAGTATTGCAATATATATATATAATTGATATAGATTTTCCTACAGCTAACGAGAGTTTGCGATTTGATTAGAATATAAATCCTCGATCGAAGACATTTGTAATAAGGAAGTATAATTATGAATAACGTAATATAATAATAACCTTAAACATATATGATTATAGTTAACTAGATATATCATAATGTTCATTATTAACCTCTAATCATTATTCATTACAACTCGCTAGCGAATCCGTCGAGACCCATCTAAATATTATAAAAATTCAAAAAATTATATGAAATATGTCGGTACGGAAATTCATTTTTGGGAGTTGTATTTAGCACATTTGCAAAATTATAGCAAGCTGTTTAAGACAGCATGAATCAATCATCATCAGAATCAAATAAGAGACTAAACAATAAGAAAAAATATTTAAATATTTTCACTTTTTAAATTGTGCACAAATTATAAAAAATATTTGATTTTCTTTAGTATCTTGGCACAATCAAAATAAATCAAGATAAGTTAGATAGATTACAATTCCAAGACACCAACAAGATAGTCCTATTTTCATAGCACAAGCGTTTAGCTTATTTTGAAAATAGTAAGAATATTGATGCAACTCGTATTCCGTGTTTGCATCTCTAATTTTTTTTTAAAGTATGTATAATATGTATTTTATTTGTCAACATGAGATCAAAAAATGACATTGATGTAAACCACATCCCAAGGAGAGGTATTCTTAAAATGTGTGCATTTATCATATTCAAGAATTATGCATAGGTACTTTCTTTATACTATTTTGCAATGTGCTATTTTGACATGTAAAATTTTCAAATGTGTTGAATTGCAAGACTAGGAAGTCTGCATCCTAAAAGTTCTAAATAAATGTAATATATAATATTTATTTTTTTCAAGTAAGATTGAAACGGGCCTCTCTGCAAGAGCATCATATATTTTAAATAAATATAAACCATCTGACACCGCTGTATACTATAATAAATGTGTAGGTAGGTATATGGCACATTTTTTTGATAAATTTCATAATTTGGTATGCCTACATAATTATTTGTTAATATTGTGTTCCATATTTTAAGAGCTAAAATGTATTATGTATTTCATCATCTTTAATTTGCAGAATACTTAAATATCTGCATACATTTGTTAGCAGTGACATTCAACTAAGCGCCTATAAATATTTTCATCTATAAACTAGAGTCAAGTCTTTTCTTAAGTTCACTTACTGAAAATTATCCCTGTGATAAAATTCCATTGCTTTGATCAATAATTGATTCGACCATTTTTGAAATGGTCACTGTGACAAATCGTCTCGATAACACTAATATTATGAAAATACACATTAGAATTAATTCTTCGAGATATGTGTGCGACAACTAGAAATACTTAGTCACCTGTCATGATCTCTTGTCATTGTAAAAAAATATGGTTCTGTAAAGTTATGAACAAGAAAAATTCAATGATGTAAATAGTGTGGCACATTAATCCCTTCCTATACTCTGCTGGAATATTTCTGACTTGTTTATGTTGGCACACAGAATTAATACAATACAGGGTTATTTGTAAAACATTAATAACGTCGCAGGACTATATTCCTGCTGCCTTGATTATAAGTCGAAAATGTTCAAGCAATCATGACCTAATATCAATAGTTATGGAGATACATCAAAGGAGCGACATCAAAGTTTACATTTTTTTTCAATATTTCTGACTTATTTTTTGCAAAACGTTCCAATATCATTAAAGTAACTAATATCACTTACGAAAAATTCATTTGTTTTAATACAAGTTAAATAAAATGATTAAAACCCTGAAAAATTCCAATTGGAATGTTTTCCAATTGAAATTCAAAGGTTTTTATTTTTTTATTCGACTTGTATTAAAGGGAATGAATTTTTCATACTCGATATAAGTTACTGTAATGATAGTCCAACGTTTTACAAAAAATAAGTCAGAAATATTGAAAAAAAATGCAAACTTTGATGTCGCATATCTCCTTAACTATTGATATTAGGTTGTAATAGCTTAAACATTTTCGACTCATAATCTAGGCAGGAGTATAGTCCTGCAAGGTTATTAATATTTTACAAATAACCCTGTATGTATGTAGCTATGTCAGCATTTCTTTCACAAATGTTTATTTTCTTATTGTCACAATAAAATAGAGAGAATCATTTAAAAATCAATGTTTGATTTGTCTGGTTAATTTTTCATATATTAGGTCCTTACATATGAAATTGGCGTTTTGCCGTACTGACAAATTTGATCTCAAATATCTTCTCTTTGGTTAGGAATTCCAAATCCAAATTTATACAGCTATTTACTCATGTATTTGTGTTTTGAAAATTATAATTCATTTGTTTTTTTCCTCAATTGTTTTTTTCTTTGCGTCACTCAGTTTACAAAATGAAAAACTTGAAATATCGCGTTATTTACGACTACGAGTTCCACCGTGGCACCAGTGCTGCAGAAACAGCTCGAAGGATTAATGATGTGTATGGCGACGGTGCCGCAAAAGAAAACACAGTGCGTTTTTGGTTCCAACGTTTTCGTTCTGGAAATTTCGACCTGCAGAACAAGCCCCGTGGACGGCCGGAGACCAAAGTTGATAATGAAGAATTGAAGGCTATTGTGGAAGCGGATCCATCGCAAACCACATCCGAGTTAGCTGCAGGCTGCGGTGTTAGTGATAAAACTGTTTTAATCCACTTGAAGCAAATTGGTAAGGTGAAAAAGCTTGAAAGGTGGGTACCTCACGAATTGAGTGAAGCAAATCAACAAACGCGCGTTGACTGCTGCGTTGCATTACTCAACCGGCACAATAATGAAGGGATTTTAAATCGAATCATTACCTGTGATGAAAAGTGGATCCTGTACGATAATCGAAAGCGCTCATCGCAATGGCTGAACCCTGCCGAACCAGCCAAACCATGCCCCAAGCGAAAATTGACTCCAAAAAAGTTACTTGTGAGCGTTTGGTGGACTAGTGCTGGTGTCGTTCACTACAGCTTTCTTAAATCTGGCCAGACGATTACGGCAGATGTCTATTGTAAGCAACTGCAAACCATGATGGAAAAGCTAGCTAGTCTAAGACATCCACCGTACTCTACGGACCTTGCCCCAACAGATTACCATTTTTTTCGAAATTTGGATAACTTCTTGCACAGGAAAAAATTCAATTCCGATGGGGCAGTCCAAACTGCCTTCAAAGATTTTATTGATTCTCGTCGGAATGGTTTTTTTAGTAAAGGGATCTGGCCAGACTATTACGGCAGATGTCTATTGTCAGCAACTGCAAACCATGATGGAAAAGCTAGCTGCTAAACAACCGAGGCCAGTTAATCGCTCTAGGCCACTGCTGCTTCATGATAACGCTAGACCACACACTGCACAACAGACGGCTACCAAATTAGAGGAGGTTCAATTTGAATGTCTAAGACATCTACCGTAGTCTCCGAACCTTGCCCCAACAGATTACCATTTTATTCGAAATTTGGATAACTTCTTGCAAAGGAAAAAATTCAACTCCGATGGGGCAGTCCAAACCGCCTTCAAAGATTTTATTGATTCCCGTCCGAATGGTTTTTTTAGTAAAGGGATCGATGAACTACCTATGAGATGGCAAAAGTGCATAGATAGCAATGGTACATACTTTGATTAAATAAATATATTATAATAAAAAAAAATCGGCTTTATGTTCCTCCCATACTAAACGCCGATTTCATATGTAAGGACCTAATATTTAGTTTTCATTTCCGAAATTGTGGGAAAGTTAAGGATGTTTTATACTTATTAGATAAAATTGCTTCTGAAAATGAATTTAATGAAAATATAGTATAGAAAACATCATCAAGCAATATTAAGTACAGTCAGGAAAGGGTTAAAGTGCCATTAAAAAGGGTATACTCGCTGAGAAGATCTTAAAAACAAAACTGTAGGTGGACTTTGGTTCTTTCCACAAATGGCACGATTTTAACAAACTACACAATAGATTACACTAAATTAAACTAAATCTTTCGCACACTATCACATTTTTAATATACTTTGGCCATGTATGGGATTGATTAAATAGTATGTAGCATAAATATAAAGACTTTAAATCGTATTATCGTCGCTACTCTTATTGAAAACTGCATTATGCCGAAAATGCAAAGACAAAATCTTGTGACAAATATGAGTAAGATATTTTTAATATTGTCTCGGCAGGATAAATCTTTTTTCGAAAGTAACTAAAAGGGAACTAAAATATACCCTTTTGACCTCATAAAAGTTACTAAACACTAAATTCAAAGGCGATACTATACAAATCACAATGTTATACAACATTGAAATCTGCAATTCTGTTTCAAGATCAAAATGTCTTAATACTGGCTATACATATGTATATTGCTTGGTAGTATCGGTTTATATATGATTAAAACTATAACAAATAATGGTATAAGATATAAAAACATTAAAAGAAAACTTGTAACTCCATTGTATATATGTACATATAGGCAAGAAAGTATTGATATCTATGCTTAACTATTTTATATATTGTGTAAAGCATTAATATATATTTCATAAGCAGTGGCTCACTCATACACTCTTACATGTGACAAAATTCTCTTTTTGTCGATGTAACTTTTTGATTCTATATCTGGTAATTACTCTTTTGGTATTTCAATGCATAAGAACAGTTTTTGAAAATAACAGAAAATCCTTACACGCATACCAGATCACAATTCGGACCATAACACAACCAGATTTATTTTAACCATTTCTTGAACAACATCACATTGATTTAATAACTAAATCAGTTCTATCTATTTGTAAAATCTTACCAATCGACATTTTTAATATACAATGGATGAAAACCATCATTCATGGTAAATTTTGTACATTTACATTAAATGATCAATAATTAAAATTTTAATACTGTCGTTACCTTCTGATATTTTGCTATCATTCATCGTTTATCTGTCACTATCAAAAATTAGAAATAAGAACATAAAAAAAATAAAAATCTATGTTTTATATTGTAATATATTAATAAAAATTATTCTCGTTAATTTGCCAATCGTATCAGTTTCTTCAAACCAATCTGACCAATTCTCACGTTGATCAGACAATCACACGGCCATATTGCAGTCACCTCTGACGGCCAGCCTGCCGGGCTATGGCAGCCCCGGGGGCTGCGCCCTCCGAGCAGCCGCGCTCCCTGCCCCGCCGGCCAACCCCGCTACCTGCCGCCTGTGCAGCTCCGTAACGGTAATGGCCACCTGAACGACACCCTTGCCTTCCAAAACATCCGCCGCGCAACACATCAGATTCTGAAAAAGACGTTAATAAAAACAAATTTAGTGAAGAAAATGAGTATTACATACAATCAAAAGTCCAATAATTATTATCTATCAGTACCTATTAATTTAAATAATAATTATTATAAATTAAGTGTTCAGGATTCCCAGTAAGATATCTGACATCATGCTGAATGGTCCGAGCCAGGGCAAGTATATTAAAAAATTGTATATCTAACAATTTACTTGGAACATTATTACATCCTGTAGGAATTAACTAGACACCCTTGGCCAACTAAGTTTCCTTGTTCATGTTGTAAGATCGTAAAATTGGAGCAGTCATGCTTATATGTGTATAGTTGAACGCCTGGTATTGAAATTCTGAGGTACCCCTTTGCAGAAGCATATATCAGACACACACCATAAATACTTAGTTCCGTTGTTTGAGGAGCCCCACACATAAAGGCAGGCTTAGGTCTTATTTATAATATCTTAGTAATCTCAGATGCAATCATACTGCTCCTGTTTTCTTGAATTGTTAAAACCGCACTAATCTATCATCAGGTCCACCATAAGTTATTTATTTATCATTCCCATTTCCACTTATCCTCTAGACCGAAATACATCAAAAGTTCTCTCTTTATTGAGGAGGCGCTGATCAAATCCAAATTTTGAGGGAATAAATGTTAACAATGTAAATGAAAGAGAGATTTAGTATATTCATAAATAGTCCTTTATTTGATATGAATATAAAAGTTAGCAGCAAATACACAACAGCTGTATAGTGAGGGGGGGTGTAGACCCAAGCAATACAAAATTGCAAAACAACAATAATAAACCCTAAATCACTAACATTAAAAATTTCAATTGAATAAATGTTTGCTTTATCATATTTTGGCAACAAAAGTTCATAAGGCGGGTTATGAATAACAGTTTATATTATCATCATCATCATATGCTCTTTGGCCTGCAAAGTAGGAATATTATGACATGGTTTATACATAGTACTGAAAGGATTGTGATGACATTTTTTTAAATCAGTTTGTTTGCAATGAAGAACAGTACTTAATAATCAATTATGTGTCCAACTTCGCCATTTCTAATTAACAGACCATAACACACACAAATAGCTCCAAACAAATTATAAAATATTTGATAATGTTTCAAAGCAAAACTAGCAAGTGATAAGTATTTTATTTTTGATCTTTTATTAGTAAAAAATGTTTTCATACGAAAATTATTTTTTATAAGTGTGAATACTAACTAATGTTTGGAGTAAATTAAACTGGAGGTGAAAGGATAGATATCCAGAGAATATAACATTTAATGTACCATGGATCCATCATATTTTTCTTAGCCAAAATGCTCAATGATGTGGCAGCGAACTATCTGGAAAAGCTGGTCATATCTATCTATGACGAAGATACGCACTCTAGCCTTCTATGTACTAGAATGATGAAAAGGTCACATTGAACCCTCGGCTGGGGGCATGTTGGTTTTAACTGACTGTTTAAATGATGCTAGTGAAATCGAAAGCGCAGTAAATCATGAATAAATGTGAAAATTAGAAACAAGTATACATTAAAGTAATAAAAATCCAACAGATGATGCAAGTAAGGATATACTAAGATGAATGCTTAGAAGGAAGAATCTTCTGTGTAGACTCATTAATGAGAATGTGGATGACAGAAAGTGAAAGTGACAACACAAATCTTGGTTAGACAAAATGAAACGTACGCCCGAAAAGCAATGCGAATGTGTGACGTTTTGATCTCTTTGCTCGTCATTATAAAAATATGGCGCTGCAATGTTATGTTTTAAATTTAATATTAAAATACACATCAGATTGGATGAAATAATTCATGGCACATGAGAATTGACAGTGCGTACAATACTGAAGGCTAAAAACCTACTTATTTATTATTATTAATCGTTGCGTTTTTCCAATCGTCCGAAAATACTGCTCGGGTAATTATTTAATTTCTAAAAGAAAACTTATATTTTAACAACCCAGGCACCAAAATATTACAATTTATATTAAACCTTGCACAATATTCCTTTACATATATTTCAAACTTTCATAGTCAATATTGGAAGGTTTTACACACTTTATTTTTTTGCACAAATTATCCCCTTTTCTGGTTGATAACAAGTGCATCATCTCCATAAAAAAATTAAGTGATAATCATATTTGATAATTATATGTGAAAAAATATTAAAACTGTCCACATGACAATAAATTCAGAAAGAAGAAATTTACTGATGATAAGGATGAAAATAGTTATAATAAAAGATGTAGATTAATGTCATAAATTTGCTATCATCTATCACTGGTACGCACAGAAAAAAGTATTTATGGTTTACAAATATTGCCTATAGTTTTCACCTATTAGATTTATCTATGGGCTCGATGATAATATTTATGGGAGTTATCAAAGATGTATACAATTTTTTGAATAAGCAATGGAAATAGTAATGGTAGTATTAGTATACACACTATAATGTGACAACCATCACTATTTTCATTTCGTGTTAGTGACCAGAAAATTTGATAAAACATAGTTTGCACGGATATCAGAAATAATTTTTTTATTGTGTTACTCTAGTATTTTGGGAATGATTTTATGTCATTAAGCTGAAAATACTATGGTAATTAAAAATGTAACCTAATTCAAAATATATTAGAAAACACTAACACCACAATCTCAACATAAGGAAAGTTTTTTTTTTCAATATTTGTACTCTAAACACACATCATTATTTCTCACAACAAACATTTGTGAAGGTCTTTCGTGAAAAAATAAAAAACATTAAAGTATTTTAAAAATAAAAATGTAATCCTATTGCACAATTTGTACATTCATATCATTAATATAGGCCACAATGTTAGTCATATTATAATATTTGTGCAGTTTTTATCATATACACACACTTACGCACTCGTATTAGGGTTGAAAAAAATCTTAGTGATTATTACACATAAGAAATTAAGCCTCTCAACCAGCTTAAATAAAAATAAAATATGAGAAATTTATTTCAACTGTTTAAACTGCTAAAGACTGTTAGTGATTTTTATAGAGAATTATTTTTTCCTAAACTCTTTCCTGGTTAGAGCCTCCCAAAACTACATTTAAAAGTTAATCTTGTCTGACGTTGGTCCATATAAGAATTTTACATAAATTTTGAAGAAACAATTATTGTATAGTTAAACTTTTAAAAGAAACCATTATTATTGTATATATTCAGCTCTTAAATGGAAATATGTAACGTAAAACGTGATTTGCAAACAGACAGATTTGCAAAAAAAATTCTTCAAATGCTGGATCTACAGGATATCAAAATCTGCTTAAATAGAATTGAAAAAAAGGTGATTTGAAAGATTTCAACTTAAGGCTGGTTGTATCAAACTGGGTAATAATAACCTTTCATTTAAACCATCAATTCTTGCGTTTTACGTTGATGGCAAAACCAGTTTTCATAAAAATCTATGGTTTTTACTAAAGATTACATTAACCCAAGTTGATATAACCAGCCCTTAGTGATAATAAAAAAGATTAGTGAAGTCTGTGTTTTATTCAAAGTAACTGTTTTAATAGTTATTTACATTACACAACTCTTATATATATACTTTAGACGATTGTAGTCTGAGGAAGCAGAACCAACAGACAGAAAGTATCACTAAATTTAATTATATCTCCTAATATATTAGTTAATTTGTAAACTAATACAAGAAAAATGTATTTTAATTGGGCCAGGAAAGGGTTAGACTGCAAAATAAGGAAGCATTTTCATAAACTCTAATCTCATGGCACTAAAACAATACAATTTCATGACAATAAAAAGAAGAATTATTTGAGAAACAATAATACAATCTGAATAAATAAATATGAGAAATATATAATATAAATATGAGAAACCAACACTTTCGAGTGACTAGAAAATAAAAAGAAGGTTGATTGGAAACATAAAAAATAATACAAACAGGCATATTGCATAGTAAAATTGCCACAGAAACTGCCGCCAGCTTAAGTCAACCGATATCATTTTTCTGACAGCAGACTTTCCCACAACCTAATATTATATACGTACGTTAATAGAACAGAGAGATACTTTGTAAGTTGCCAAAATAAAGAATATCACATTTTTGAACTATGTACAGTAGACTTTCGAGTATTAACCGGGATGCGGATCAATGAGGATGAAGAAACAATATGAAAATTATTAATAACTAGATATTGAATGCAGCCAAGTGCATTTAATCCCAAACAATGAGGAGTGGATTATCTATATGTTCAGTCAGGGTTCGAGGATATATATCCGCGGATATGTATCACGATATATATCACAATATTTATGGTTTGATTTTTATTTTCGATATATATCCAAAAAAAAATTCTGCAGTCGTTAATAGATGGCACTAGTTGTATTTTCAAAAATGTACAGGTTGTTTTTTTTTAATATCTGCGGTTATTACTAAATGGCACTAGTTGTATTTTAAAAAGTGCTACAGTTTATTTTTTTTCTGATATCTGCGGTCGTTACTAGATGGTGCTAGTTGTATTTTAAAAAGTGTTACGGTTGTTTTATAGTTTAAAACCTCTGGGGCCAGGTCGCACCCGTGCGCCCTAGCGCGACTGTCCCCAGGGGCCAGGGCGCACCGGTGCGTCCAGAACGTAATTAATTATTTCTCGACGGCCGCGTATCGAATTTGAAAAATGTGATTTTTTCCCAGTAGAGAATCCCGTGGTGACCTGTCGTTCCATTATCAACTCAAAAACATCACGGATTATATTTTAAAACAACAATCAAAACAGAAGTTTCTCTGCCGTCAAAATCGTATAGAATTGTTGAATCCGTATAGAATATTTGAATATCGATCGCATGTTGCGCAATCGAAATTCAAATATTCCGTCGTCAAGGTCAGGTGCAATGTGCGCGGGAAATACAATTAATTTTTTTCGATTTTCGATTTATTTGTACACGTATACACAAATATATACGATATGTTTTGCGATATTTGTCA
Organism: Agrypnia vestita; assembly: GCA_016648135.1. Classification (NCBI taxonomy): domain Eukaryota; kingdom Metazoa; phylum Arthropoda; class Insecta; order Trichoptera; family Phryganeidae; genus Agrypnia; species Agrypnia vestita. The sequence goes on along the minus strand of JADDOH010006167.1, from coordinate 201,284 downwards.
GTTTTTGTTGGTTTATGATTGATTCAATTGAATACTAACAGTGATTTATTAACAAAAATACACGCAATTTTGTTGCGTTTATTTGAAATATGTGTGTGTGTGTGAAAGTGTATCATATTTATGTGTTATGAGTGCGATGTCCCTTCGTGTGCCGTGCCGTGCAACAAAATATACCCCACAGAAGAAGATTATTAGGTAGGCATCAAATAATAATAGTAGTGTTGTCTGTAATAAACAAATAAAAAATAATTATTATTTTTCGGAAAATTTTGCACTGGCAACTTTATCAGAATTCAAAAAAAGATTATTTTTTTTACTTAAATGATAAAAAAATCATTGCATTTTGACACTTACGATAAAATAATATGAATGTGTTTTTTTTTTAACATACGCATGTTTTCATGGTTTTTTTGTAAAAATAAAAATCACAAAAAAAAAACGGAAATCTCTGGCCTTGACCTATATTTTGAGTGAAATTTTTAGGGCCCTCAACAAGTTAATTTGTTTCATATAATCCGTTTTTTATTTCAAACAAAACGCCCATAACACTACATTAGAAAGAGCAACTTTTATAACTTATATATAATAATTTCATATATTTTCTTTTTTCAGTATGCAATTCATTTATTTAATAAATAATAATTCGTGTACAAAATTTAAAAAAAAAATTCAAATTATTTCAAATTTGTATCAATCGACGTGTGCAAAAAAGGAAAAAAAAGTTTGGATTTATATCCAATTTTTGATATATATCGGATATGTATAAACAAATCCGATTTTTATACAAAAAAATTTCTCGAACCCTGTGTTGCATCATAATAGAATTTTTTTATAAAACTTTTAGCAAGTTTGTTTTGGTGAATTACATAACACCTACTAGCAATAATCCGGTGCTCCCTTTTTTCGAGTCATTTTCATTTTTTAATATCCCATGTCTAATGTTTGTGACTAGATTTTATGTAACATTATTTATGCAATATTTTACATTAACTCTACTATCAGTTTCCACCAACATATTTTTTTCGTCATCCCTAATAATCGAGTCTACTGTATTTAAAATATTATGTTAAGAGCAAAACTTAAAACAATAATACGAGATTCATTCAATTATTTGTATGTGATATGAGAAAAATAATGAAAATTAAATAAATAAAAATACAAATCTGACAATTTTCTTCTTGGAGAAGCTTCTCCGAATAAAATTTCATATTTCATTCATGTACATACAAATTTTATATGTGTCCGGTTTTTATAAACGAATAAAACTTTGAAAGGTTCATTTTGCATAAAGAAAACTAATCAGCGCGGGCTGGCTCTAAATGTTAATACATTTTGTAAACTGTATTAACCAGAAAACTATCTAAAAATGACTAGTAAGGGTTTACTGTTACTGCTTAAGTGTTACATTAATTTAATCTACATACGTATGTATATAAAAATTTATCAAAATTCTACTTTTTGGTTCAATATTGTAAAAATGGTGAATCATAATCACATTTTCCAATAATACATAGATAATGATAGTTTATATTTTGAAACAGGTTGAAGATAAAAAAAAATAGATGAGATATTAAAGAATACCTAAGTTCCCGGTTTCATATCTGGTGGTCATAATATTACATTTAATTCTAAGACAAACATGGTGAAATGAACAAAAGAAAAATTAAATTAAAAAGTTTGGTACATATTTGAAAAATAAATAGTTTTAGGCACAAAACAATTTATTAGTCTTTGTTTGCAAGTGTACTTGATTGCGGGCAATATATTAATAAGGGAATGTCTTAGGTGTCTTAAATAATATCACACTTCTACATAAATATGTTGGGAAACAAAATAGAATAAATATTCAGATATTACAGAGGATTATGGATAATTGCCGCCTCATCGTGAAAAGCAGCCAAAAATGATAAATTTTTACGCCTACACTACGATCTAAACCTATTCCTTACATTCAATAATATTCCAATACGTAAATATATATTTTATATCAGTATACAATTTATAAAAAATCCATAGGCACATGTCATTTATGACACTACTGAAACTATTTAGATCTAATAAATAAATATAATGCACGTTTAACCTATAAATGCGTTAGGAATAAAAATATAATTAAAATACCGCTAGGATCAACTTATAAATCAAAAAATATATTAGGTAATTTTTTTTAAATTTTCTTTCTCATTTAGATTGAATTTTTTTTACACATCTATCAGTATAAATCCTTGAACTCAAATAAACTAAAATAATATGTTTTCGTTGGGAAAATCTCATCGATCCTAGAATAATCATTACGTAACTAAAATGTAGAACTCTGCACTTAAAATGCTCACAAGTTAAATTAAAAAATCTTATAAAACCTTAGGTTTACTAATAAAAAAGCAGTATAATAATGTATATTATAGGAGTACAGTATAAGCGAATGCAGTCTGTAGATTTATAGCTCCGAGAAATAAAATTCTCGACTTAATACTTTTCAATAGTACAATTTGGAATAGTTTAAATGCAAAAATAGTTGAGATGAATTTGAAAAAAAACAATTTGTCACAGTGAGGAATGTAAAAATTCCCACAATAAAAAAAAATTGTGTCAGACTATACAAAAGAGCTTCTCGCAACCAACACTGTAGCTCCCGGCAAGTTTAGTCAAAATCATACAATTCCCAAACAATTTACCGCTACTAAAGTTATACTTGTCTCATCACAATCACAGGTATTGTGAATTGATTCCACATCTCCAGCCTCTTTTCTTAAACTTTTAGAAGGCAAAATTGTTAGATGAATGTACCCAATTACAATAGTTAAAAAATTGTTATTAAAAATGTGAAAAAAAACATCAAACAAATATATTTCAATTCATCTCTAGTATCAATACCCACCTAAACATTACACTTAGCCTACAAAGGCAACAACGGAATCCACTACCGACCTCACCTCCTCGAAATTTTCACAGAAGCTCTATACACATTATCCAAAACCAGTCATTGACTCTCATGAAGATCACAACGGAATGAATTCGTAACATTTTTAGTATCAATTAGAAGAACTAAGCAAGCTCCTAGAACAGCACAACCAATTCCTGAAGAGAACCTTACCTAATCAGCTCTAACTTGGAATCATTTCAATCAAACTAAATCAATAATTAATCAATTATGGAGCAAATAATAAGAAAGTACAATGTTTAAGTACTGATTTTAAGCATTTTTTGTGGATACAAATAAGAAATAGAGCTATTCTAATAAGCATTTAACAAGTCAATAAATAAAGCCTTAAATCACTTAACTAAGAATTAAAAACAAATAAAAAGATGCCTCATGTGTCTAATTGTATCTTAGAAGTGTTTTTTGGAGATATTGTATTTTTTTAGATATTAATACATTTGTTCATATTTTTGTTAAATTTTCACCAGTATTTAAATATCTCATTCAACTGAAAATGTTGTCCACACAATAGCAAAATACACTAAAAAAATAAATCATTACACTACATAGTATTTAGAAACTAAAACATAATATATTTGATTAATTATAAATATTTAGTACAAGAAACCCTATAATTCACAGTTGTTATGTAATATTTTAAATACCCATATGTTCTCAGATATAAAATGACAGCATTCAAAAGCAGTAGAAATGCGATTATGTTTTATAGTTTCCTCATTTAGGGAAATTTAATTCTTTGGAATAAATACAAGTCGTTGACAGTGCTAGCCGTATGAGTACAATATTAATTAATGATATGCAAATATGAAAATAACAATGTATTTTTCACAAAAATATAGAACTCTCAATCCACTTCAGATTTTCTCATAAAGTCTTAGGAATAGAGATGTTTATAATGATAAAAAATTATACGGATTAATTGGTTTTGACTTTGGATGGTCGTAAAAAAACAATACATAAAATACTGTGAATAAACCAGACATGAATTATAATGTAACATAGGTTCTGCACTTTTTCTAGAGACTGATAAAATATAGGAGAGTAATTTGAGGTTAATCATACTAGCCGTAAACCCATACAAAATCACAAGACATAATAATAATTAATAACAACGTAAAACTCATTTAAGAACTTCATTGATCGTTTGTTAAATTGAATATCCAGGAAAAGAATTTATAATCTAAAATTATTATGAGTCCCTTGTATAGGCAACAAATCAAAACATTTTTATGACGCAAATTTCAAAATGAAACACGTAATCACGATTTAAATCAAAAAAGTACTGTTCGCAATCCCTATGTATTTGACGCTATGACCATCGCCATTATTGGAAAATTGTTTTTTACAAATTCATAAGATTCTTGAATTCTAAAATTTTATTTTATTTTAGAATAAATGATACTTTCTTAATATTCTTTTAATGACATTTATATATTTTAATTTGAAACCACACTTTGAAATATTGTTTTATCCTTTGAGAAATTGAACTGAATTTTAGTGATTTGTATCATGAAACATAGTTAGTTTATTCACAGTAATATAATGTAATGTCACATTTATGAAATCTAATTTGGTAATGGAAAGATGTAGAGAAATAAAAGAGTAAATATAAAAATACCCAGACAGATCCAAGACACCACCTTATCCCTCTCAGTCACAGCCACACTCTCAGTTTGAATTGTATTCAAATTATTTTTGATGTCCAAGTTCAAACTCAGCCTCTTATCGGTAAAGAATCTAACTCTTTTCGTGATCAGCGATTGGTTAGAATCATCGCCGACAAGCTTCATCAAACCGTCATCGGGAGAGATGTTCATTCTCTTGGGCGAAGACGGTTTGCTACTCCCGTTTACCAGAGGTACGACAAAATTAATTTTATTCTTCTCAATATTATTATAAGAATAAATACTATTTTGAGGGAACGGTGTTCTCTTCGGAACTGAAGTGGTATCTGAATTATTTAAAAATGTGATTTTATTATTGTCTGCAGTGGATTCGGCATTGTTATTTTGAAAATGAATATTATCCACTCTATTGACAACAAAATTATTGCAATCATTCTGAGGAAATGCGTTAGCGTCCGATTCATCGGCGTAAGCATTGAAGTTACTGATACATCTGTCTTCCGCGTAACGGTTGCGGTACAGAGGTTTACTCTGAAAAAAGTTAAGATTGTTGCGAAACTTTGCTGAAACATTGTCAAAAGGTTTCTTGATGGCTTCGTCACCGTCATCCTCCGTGTCTCCGGATTGTTGATTTTCGTTAATGTTCGAATCGACAAAATCTTGAGGTACAATCGCAATGTCAGACTCGTCCTGTTGATCATCCCTAGTCGTGCCAGTGTCGTATGGGCCTTCTTGCGATCGGGAAGTGGCGTGATTGTCAGTGGCGTGTGCTGTAGTGCCACGGTGGGCCAGCAGCTCTGTGACGGTTGTCAAGATGGCCGCCCACCTGTCAAGTGAGGTTCGTTGGTCGTCCGTCTCCTGTGGTAAGATGTCTTGTGGCTGACACACTGCCCCCTGCAACCACAACACACGCCACTGTCAATCACCGACTCCATTTTTTATATCTACATACTCCCAAAATAATAGCCAAAACCTCTGAAAAAATGTACAAGCCAAACCGAAACATTTTCTACTCCCTACAATATGCATATTCAAGTACCAACAGATGTAGTTATGTATATGTACATATATAATACAGAATATTACATTTTCATAAAAGTACGCAATATATGTTATTTATTATTAATTTTTTTAAATAGAGATGCGAACACGGAAAGCGTGTCGCATTAATATTCTTACTATTCTCAAAATAAGCTAAACTCTTGTGCTATGTGAATAGGACTAACTTGATAATGTCCTGGAATGGGGCTCGAACCACCAACCACAAGATCACTAGGCGAGCTTCATGACCATTACGCCAACAAGCTACTATTTATTATGCTACCATTCGAAAAAAAGTTTATTTACACCACTTGCTTTATTGATTTGTGTATTTATGAATTTCCCAAGCCATACATAACATATATAAATATCTTTTGAACATACAATGAGTGGTTTTTTTGGTTCAAAAAGTTAGTCGTATTTTCATAGCTTAGATGTTTAGCTTAGTTTGAAAATTGTAAGAATGTTGATGTGAGTTCACATATCTTTAAAAAATATATATATGTGTAACCCAGCTACAAAAATATGATAAATGCTTGCCAAAAGCATTTACTTGTTCAACTGTCACATAGGTCTTAGTATTTTGTGTCTTCTGCTAAAAATACATATGTATAGAGAATTGTGTACGTACGCATTACAGTTTTATAAATTTGTCTTCCTTCTGCAAAGTTTTTAATATTTAAAGTTTGTGATATTTTCCAACCATTTTATAAATTTATTTACCTTTTTTAATAGCTATTTTGTGTGTCTTTATTGTACTATCATAATTTTGATTTTGAATGAGGCACTTTGGATATAGAAAATTCTGCAAGTTAATAAAAATTTTAAGTTAAATACCAAATTTTGTATATGTTTAAATACAACGTTAAAAATTATTTAAATTTAATTAAAAAATGATTACTTATAAAAATATATAACTTTGGGAATTTTTTTAATTTAAAATCCCTAGCATGAACTGCTAAGCTGCAAAAATTTTCCTTGCATTTTAAGTATTATACTGTTGGATGTATATTTAAATACATATATGTATTCACAAAACTAAAAATTTCATAAACATGTTACATCGAAAATACATAAAAGCAATTTTTATTATTTATACAGTAGCAAAATAAATTAATGAAAGAATAGACAAATGTGTAGAATATAAGAATACTTCTTAGAAAGTTTGTTCACTAATAACGTGAGACATTATCCTTCAATAAGGAGAAGATAATTACTTTACATTAATTACAAAAAAGGTAACAAAACTCAATCACTTCCTTTAAGTATTGTATTTCATCATGTAATGTAGATGTAAAATTACTATAATACAGCAATAAAATCAATCTCGTGTTTTATTACAAAGAATACGCATATTATTAGTGCCCGTGCATTAGCCACTCAGAATAACGTCTGTGCGAAAATGTACAGGATATGCAAAAATTGTATATTTGCCGCCAATCTACCATTACTTATTGCGGTTGACAATCCGGTTAATAGCAAATCCGTATAACCGAGGTCCGGATAATCGAGTTTCTACTGTACAATCCATGCGTGCACCGACATGTCGCAACTGTGTTTACGCCCCGCGCGATCACTGTCCACACGTTTCGTTATTGTTTTTGACAGTTAGGTACAATCATTACTCTGCTGCGTTGAATTGTGTCACATCTGTGTTTAAAAATGCCAAAGCGAGAGTGGTGCGTGTTATCATTTAAAGACAAAATAAATATTATTGAAAATTGAAAAAAAGAGAAACCAAGTCGAAAGAAGTTAGCTGATAAGTATGTACATACTTCCACGATAAGTGATATTAAGAAAATGTTTTTAATGAACACCTAGAATTATGTGTACGCGGGCGAGGTAAATTTTTCTAGAATTAATAATACATAATGTACAAAAATTGATTTTCTTCACACATTCAGTTATCCGGATATTCGATTATCTGAATGCCTTTCAACAACAATTAGTCCGGTTAATCGAGTCTCTACTGCATTGACTTTAGTATTGACAATACAGAAAGTTAAAAAAAGGTATTTTAGGTAAAAATGTTAATATTTAGGGAATCGAAGAACTCCGGTTGAAATGCGATGCTTTATGGGGTCACTAGCGGGTTTTTTCGATTATAACTAATGTTTACTGTAATGGACGGAGGCCGCACAATCAGCGCAAGACAGGGACGAATGGAGGTGCCTTGTGGATGCAATGGGTCCCCGACCCAACAAGGGGAAGAAGATGAGATGAGAACTACTGTTTTTCATGGTATAGATATCTAGTAAAGGATAGATTAGCGTGCGAAAGTAGTCGACGGAAATGTGTTAATCATGTACTTTAGTTCACCTTTAAATTACACAATTGTTTGAGTTCTAAACACTAAAACTTTATATTTCACCTCCAAACATTTCCAGAAGTTTGTCTTCCTTGCCCCTGGAAACAGTACTGTCTAATATTTTTGGTGGCAGCATAACATAAATCCCTAGTGCATGCTCCATATACGCCAATAAATCCCGTGCAAGGAAATATGTGTGCACGGAAGATACTGGTCTTGAAACTTGCATAAAGGAGAGTTAAAAGATTAACGTGGAGTGAACGCTTATTCGTTATCTGTATTTTGTATCTGATTGATCTTTAGTGCCAAATCTCCAAGACGAGCATAAGTTTTCCATCACAATGATTAGTAAAAATATTAAATCTTAAATTAACTCGACTATCCCTAAGTATATTTTGTGAATATTGTAAAAATTAATTTTACAGGCGTGTTGTTTGAAGTTTGGCTTTGCATTGTATTTGTTCATTTTAATATAAATTTTTTACTCTAAAAATAGTACTTTTTTTTTTAAATTTGTAACACGGAAAAGAGAATTTGTATGTATTGGTACAAAAAAATTTAAAAATGCCTTTTTGGAAGATGTGGAGACCGTCAAATTGATTCATTATGCTTTGGATTTGAAGACACAATTTCATCCATTTATATACATAAAAAACTTAATGGCGTACGCCATTAAGTTTTTTAGTTAGACACGTGTGTCAAAATATATTTTATCAAAATTGATAAATAGCACCTTTTTAGAAATGCAAATAATAATTTATCCTCCTTTTCCAAATCACACCCCAACAAACAATTAAATATATGAAAAATATTAATAATGCAATATCTGTTTGTGTGAGACATATATACCTTTATGTCAGTCTTTATAAACATATAGAACATCAGTCTATATAACATTATTTACATAAGCTGATAAAGGAAGTTATTATATTGCATAAAATAATTTGCTTGTGCCATTAATTAAAGCTTCATCATGTGGTATTTATAAAAACACCGAAATAAAATACATATAAAGAAAATTGAAAAATAAAAATATAAACATTTTCTTTAAATATTGTAATATTTACAAAAATGTATAGAAATTGGACATTGTATGTACATACTATCACCATCATTTGTACTATCTACAACCTTTCCCATATTTTATGCAGAGCCACAGAGCATAGACCATAACTTTTTGCAAGAAGGAAAAGGGACAAAGAAGTTTAAATATTATGATATCACCTAAAAAAGTTCCATTTAAACCTACATAACCAACAAAGAAAACACTTAGGAAATTAAATTAAAGATGATAAAGTTATAAATAATGTAAATTAATTACCTCCTCAACTCCAATTTTCCGGCACGCCTCCAGGAAGTTGTCCACATTTCTCCGGCATCGGGCCATTGTGAGCTTAGGCTGAAAACCCAAAGAAATCCGTGTAAAACAAAGGAAAGTAAATTACATAAAAATAGATGTTAAGTGTTAAAAATTACTGATTGACACAATAAATAAGTGGGTACTTGTATACTTTTCATTCATCAAAATAGCAAAAGTTTATTGATTTAATTGCAGGAGACTCCCGATAATCCAGGAAATAAAAGATTCTGTCATGTTTTTTAATTATTTTGAAATTTTTTCATACAATGTAAAAATATTTTTATTACCAACTAAATAATATAACGTAAATAAAATATAAAAGTTGTGAAGTTATGAATAATGAAAACCAAAGTTTCATCCATTTACAAATGTCTCTAACTAAAAATGGCAGCATGGTGAAATTTTGAACATCCCAAATCATAAAATTTCAGAAATCCCAGTCAATAGCGTATTTATTTTGACACAAGCGCGTACTGCGCAGCAAGTCTAATTGTTAATGTAGTTAGATGGTATATTTGGACTTATTTAATTATTTATTGTCTTATTTTATATGCCCAATGTTATATTTTCGTGCCGTATAACTGTGAGTTTTATAAATGTATTTTTTTCATAATTTTAATAATTTGAAGGCTTGTCTAAATTTTACAATATTGTTATCGCGCCACAAGTGAACGCCTGTTTTAAAGTTTATAAATTATTTTTCGATTAACGAAGAGAGTTGTCATTAGTATATAACAAAAACGTGAAATATTAAACAAATATTAAAATGGATCTGTGATATTTTGCAAAACAAAAATATAATTTTGCAGGTTTCTATTGCGAGGACACCCTTCTTCATCTTCAACATTATTTAGAGTCTGTTTAGTCTTGTAATGCAGAATTCTAGCTATCTCTCCATCGCTTCGGAGGTCTTCCTGGTGGACGCGGCCCCTCATGTACGCCATGCAGACCTATGTATGGTAACCTTGTACTCATTCTCTGTACGTGTTGGTACCAGTATCGTCGACTCTGTCACCCCCATCTGACCATATCTTGAACCTCGCAGACCAGATTTTATTGCCCGGACACCCAACGTGGAATAATTCCGCAACAGTGAAGAACTGTGAATGCCTACGATAATGTATTCCACATAATATTATCATTAATTTTCATTTTCCATCTACACTATTATCATCAACACCAATTCCATTGTGTATTTGTATTCGTGATTATCTATTGACAATTGTTATCATACTCCGGAAATTATTTTTTAAAATTGAAAAGTATGCCACAAAAAAGGGGGAATGACATCCAAAACAAAGGCAGGTTAGATAACTGCAGTACATCAAGGCTAACATGCGAGATATTTTGTGTCAAATATTTGAGTAAAATAGATACAAAAAGTAAACAAGGGAAGATTAATTATTCAACAATGTTTTATGCACATGACACCTTGTGGTATAAATAGGTATGTCATTTATATAACTACTCAATTTTGTGCTCAAGTGTATCAGATTCCTCATAGGCATTACATATTAGTTCCAAATAACTTTCTCTGTTTGCAGAATGCCTATTATGTTAGCATCCAAATGGGGTCATACCAAATGGGAACTGACAATGGGGTCTTAATCACAGTGTGGTGCTGAATATATTTATGCACATATTAGAAAAAAAGATCTCTTTACGAGTGGAAAATCTTAACAATGAAATTTTATATTTCGGTCACTATGATTTCACAAAATTACCGGCAAAATATAAAATACCTGAAACCTGGATTGCATGTTGTTAGATTTTACATTTTCCAGCAATTTATGTCAAATTTTTCTGGCCCCTTTTCAGATTTATACAAATTTGTACTCAAATTACCGGCAAAATATAAGACTGTACAAAATACATGTCCGTATTACAGGAGCCAGGTTAGCAAGAAAGGATAATGAGTGAGTTGAGACATTCACCTGGGCGGGGGAGGGAACATGAACAGAAGCCACAGCTCGCGGCCTCACATGATTAGCGAGGTGGCACAAGACCACGCCGTCGGAGAGCACCGGAGCTAGGTCACGGGGTAGTGACATCTTCAGGCGATTCTCAATAATCTGAAATATAATTTTTTTGCATATTATATCTAATCTTTTTACTGTTAGGAAAACATACATAATACAATTTCGAATTTAATAATTCCATTTTTCCTCACTGACATCGTTTTGTATGTTCGATATAAATTTATTGAATTAGTCTTTATAAAGTAATGCTGTACATGTTCAAAAATCTGACCTCAAATTATTTAATTTGCATTCATTTTAAATCGTTCTTTGAAGAAAACAAAAAAATCTTTAAATACCACCCGAGCAAATCTCTCAAAAAAAATTATAAGCAGTTGTACTTACACTTCTCAATTGCTGAATAAGCTCAGATTCCTCCTTGGCTCGATCAAACTCCCTCTTCATGGTGAAACTTAGCTTATCCGGTGGCAAGTCCTTGCTCCAGTTGATCCTCAGTGAATTCCCGGCTGCCGGCAGAGTGTTGCCCGCGTATCCTACGGATGTTGTTAGAAGCTTGCTACCAGCATTCGTGTGCCCGGGAGAATCTAAATTTGTCCGCCCCAAAGAATTGGACCTATTCATCGGAACGTTATTATGCGACATATAACTGCTCATGCCTTTGATCGGTGAAACCGGCTTAACGTAGCTCCCTTCCGGTGGCGACCTGTCTTGACTTAAACGAGAAGTCGAGCTGTATTCAGCATTTCCATTTAAAATAGGAGATATCGAATTGTTACTATTGCTGACAGGGATTCCAGTGGGTGAATATGTTTTACTTCTCGATGGAACTACTTTTTGAACTGGTCGTTTATTTGAAAGATCTTCGGGTGTTCCTGAACCCGTTCCCCTCACGGCAAGATTTGTCGCCTGCACAACCGCGTCGGAATGACTCGGCAAGCCGTTTGTCTGGAGGAGTGTGCTACTCGGCATGGACGTCTGGAATCTTCTTTGAGTTGAGTGAATGGGCGAGGAGGGATTGTTGTTGGATGAAGTGGAGACGACGGGTGAGACGAGCGAGGGGCTGGAAGCGCCGATAGGCCTGTGATGGTAACCATTGGCAACGGGAGAGTGGGGAGTAGATTGCGATTGGGAGGAGGGGGACGGAGTAGCAGACGGAGGAGAAATCTGCTCTCCCCGTGGCCTGTAGACATCCTGCTGTCGTTGCTGACGAAGTGCCTCCTTGTATTGTCTGAAAAGTAGATAAATAAATTTCAAGAGAGGTACAGCAATGAAATTTATGTATTCTTATAGTTTTAATAGGCTAGAGAAAAAAAACGCGTATAGTATTAAATAAAAAAATATAAATAAAATCACTAAATATATCTGGTTATTTTCAACACTTTTAGTTTTTCAGAAACTTTTTCAGCTGTTTACGCATTAAAACTTGTAAATCATATAATAAATAATTGTCAATGAAACAAAAAAAGAATATTTCTGAAGTGATAAGATACAATCAAAGCTAAATTGAAAACTAGTTAATGTTGATTAAGTTTATTTATTATCAAACAAAAGAATTGATCCACTGCAGTACAGTACTAGAATCCCTAAAGGCGTGCACTTATACAATAGTTATAGGTAAAGCAAAGAAGAAACTTATAAAGGTAAAGCTAACATTTAAATTCACAATAACACACACGACACTACAATCTCTCCAAAAAAAGATAAGGATTTGTTTATTACCTGTAGGTTTGTTGATGATTGATAAGCTTAGATTTGTCATCTCCATTTATCAAATTACTGCTATCTGGTGACACACGAGATCTAGGAGTAAAGCAAACATTACCATTATAACAAATTATTAACTTTGTAGAAGATCAAAAAGTAGAGAAAGATTGACTTGTTAGGCCATTGTGGATAAAATATTGGAGCGCTTACCCGAGGGTAGGCGTGGCTGGCGGCGTCTCGGAAGTCAGACTGGGTCCTCGAGAGCTATGATGCGCTGGCGGCGCTGGTGAAGGAGAGAGGGTGGAGGGTGTGGAAGGAGTCGAACGACCACTAACCCCGCCTCCTTCGTCCACACCAACTGTAAAAAAAAAAGACATACGTTCGTAATCTTTTGATTTTATAGGATCGTATTAAATAAAAATAATGTGTCTAATGTAGTGTCTGCAGTTTTTTCTGAGATTTAACTCTCAATACTGTGAACACAAACCATCAATGATGAAAAAGTAATAAATGATATGAGATGATCTAAAAAATGACTTTATTCAGTTTGTCGAGACGCGCGTCCAACACGCGGTTCTCAAAAATTTGAATTTTGTAGAACCTTTTGCTTGCCTTTTTATTGTCAATTTTATTTGTAAGTAATTCTTAGAATGAAAATAATCTCAGAGACTATTCCGAAAAGTCGCAAAGGACAGTATTGAGCAGAGTTGTGCACAAAGCGAGCAATGATCAATTTTCAATTGTATTTTACTACCAAATAGAAAATTATAAAGTTTTACTGACTTTTATTAACAAATCTTTGAAACAAGATATCAAGTCTCATCTGTTTACATGCAGCATCCAAGGAAAAGATGTGATAAAAACGCAAGAGAAGAGAAAAAATAGTGAATCTTGCTCACTTTGCCAGATGATTCGCCTTAACTAATCGAGATATTTAAAACTGAAATAATCTTATCCTTTTTATTTCGGATAGATTACTTCAAATCTGATGTAGAATTATAATTTTGAAAAATTTGATAATATTTCAGATACACAATAGGCATGATGACAGATTTTGAAATAACCTTCGTAGGTACACGTCTATTATTACCGAAAATAACATTATTTCAGTAATAAACTAAGTTTTTACACAAATAATCGTCATGCGTCTACGTGATGTCAAGCCTAAGTAAACATTGCATTGTGTCTATGACAACAGTTCAAGAGATGCGGTGATGGTTACTTAGGCATGACGTCATTCGCTTTTCAGTTAAAATAGCATTCATGTTTCAGTTAAAATAGCCAATAGCAGAATTTTATACTTTTATTTTATTATGAGTTTTATAAATCTCAATGTGTATATTAAAACTGGATCATTTTTTAGAATCCTTTCAAAATATTTTCTGCTTCAAAATCACTTAATCTTTAATTCTTTAATAGTGATCACGCCTATTATCATTAATAATTTAATATTTTGACACCCACCAAGTCCATCAGATGACCACCGTTTTTCGCCACCGTCGCTGGTGCTGTAGCCGCTGTCCACATTGTAACGGGCCTTGTGTCTGAGCCCCTCCACAGCCTGCGGTTGGGGGGGAGCTCCCCCGGGAGGCGGAGGTCGCAGAACGCGTCGCGGCGCCTCCTCAGACCCGCAGCATCGCCGGTCTCTCGTGTCCTTCATGGCTTGATTCTCCAGGTACTTGAAGATGTGGATGCGACCCCGCACGCATGTCTGAGAAACAAATCAAAAATGAATGTATATTTTATATTTGTATAATTAAAACTAGTTTTTTAAGTATCACGTTCTGCAAGACATTGTTGTGAGACCTAAATTGCAAATATGCATTTTATAAAATTCATTTTTAATTCATTGCAAATAACACATTATAAATAAAGATGGGTATTATTAATTTATTTAAAAATTTAAATTGCATTCTTTTCAAAATACATTTTAATTTCAATTTTCAATTATACTATTTTTAAATGCAGAGGTTTTCGAGGTATAATTATATACAGATTTTTTAACCCCAAAAGGAACATATGTTAAAAATTTGCATGTAGCTAATTTTGGATATGAACAATAATTCGACAAACAACATCACAAAAACTGTAGTACTCAACCGCGAAAGAACAGAAACATCACCAAATAATTTTTACTTGGCATTAAAATGTGGGCCACAAGAGTTGTGCGCGACACGAAATTGCCAAGCACAGAGGATGGATGAAGTGTAAAATACGGGAATTAAAGGGATGGGAGTAATAAAGGGGTGAGGGAACGAAATGCACGGTGTGGAGTGTATAATATGAAATGATGAACAGGCGACAGACGGGATGTCGAAATTTACGGGCGTGGTCCTTCTTCCTTGTTCCTGCTATGATATGGTCTTGACTGATGATTCACTAAACGCTCCTACGACTTGTAACATGCACTTTGCGCTAATGAGGAACACTGCGATAATTTGTAATACACATATACGCACTTTGCGCCAACAACTTTACACCTTGATCTGTGAGTTTCGACTGTGTAGTGCGAGAGGAAGGAGGAAAGAAGAGGGTCGAGAAAAACGAGCCACAGTACAAATGGTGTTAAGATACGAATACCGAACAAGAGGAGTATAGGAACAAATGCAGACAATGCATGTTACGTCCACAGTGAATATCCCACAAGAACAATGTATCAATCCTTGAAGAATTGAATATTGAGCGATGTCTACCTTCTGTACACAATCACGCATTCTTAACTAAATTAACCAAGGACAAGATGGAAAGGTTGGTGATTCGAAGTAGGAATCACCAACCACGGAAGAGTGACAGGTTGCCGACAGGCTGGGCTAATCTGGTGAATCACTGGTATCACAGATAATTCGCCCCAAGAGTACAAGAAGCATGGACGCTTACCGAAGAACTGATAAGGCGACTTGAGGCATTCGAGATGTGGAAAAATAGAAGAATTCTCAAAATAAGCTGGATGGACAGAGTTACGAATGAAGATGTTATGGCTCGGATGAATAAAGAAAAATAAGTTATTAAAACAATAAAAATCTAAAAACTTCAATATCTAGGACATGTAATGAGACATCCAGAGAAATACGAGATCTTGCATCTCATAATGCAGAGAAAGATTGCCGGAAGTCGGGGCCCTGGAAAAAGAAGGACTTCACTTCTGTGGAGCTGTTTCGGGCCGCAGTAAACAAAGTCCGCATAGCCAACATGATTGCCAACGCCCGTTAAATGGACAGGGCACGAGAAGAAGAAGAAGAGTACATCAAAATTGAAGCAAGATGAAGAAGAATGTTTTTTCAAGATTCAACAGTCCATACCAGATTCTAATATAGAAGAGAAAGTACTCACGGTCGCAGGAGGTGACACCAAAGGATTGTGTTCCAGATTCAGCGTTACGAGGGTGGTCATGTGTCTCAGTTCGAGGGGCAAGGAGGATATGCAGTTGCAGCTGACGTCCAGCATCTCAAGTTGTAGATATGTTATCTCTGGAAAGATAAAATGAATTATGTAATTAGTAAAATTAAATTCACTGACAAATATAATTCTCCATTACAAACCTGATAGAGGGTTGATGAATGAAATTTGAAAGCAACTGCCGACCCCCTAACTTGAATACAGAAGGGTATCAGAATAATCAATATTGCATGTGATCACACATGTGATCATAAATTTCCCCTCCATTTGGGCTAAGCAAATTGAAGGAAATGACCTTAAACTCTTATCAGTCATCACTTCACTAAATGACTCACCAGACTTTTTTTTTTATTTGAAATTTCGTTATTGAAAATAAAAATATTACATACATTTACATTGAATATTACATACATTTTTTTTATACACGTTTAACTGTCCCCAGTAAAGTAATACTTGCGTTTGGGGACAGGAGTATGATACATAAGAGCTTGGATGAATAAGTATGTATAAGTAAATAATGAAACAGTGTATAGAAATACAAACATCATAAGATAAATATTAGTGACTCAAGTATACTAATTATTTCGGAGTATCGTTATTTTTTATAATTCTAACTATTTTTTGTTTTAATTATGTATATTCTACTTGTATTTCTTGAATTTTGTGTAGTGTTCTTCAGTTCTAATATTCATTGGTAAGTTATTGAAATATTTGACACCTAGATAAGTGTAATGGTGTTGTGTGGCTGTTTTGTTATATTTAGGAATGTTTAAGCATCTTATTATTTGCGCTCTTTGGTTATGACTACGAGTATTGTGAGTTTGTGGTGTATTTATATTTTGTTGAGTAAATGTTTCTTTATGTATTTGTAAAATTGAGGTTTTATTGTATAATCTGTCTAATGTTGGTACATTAATTTCTTTCTTATATTCTTATTCAGAATTTAGTTACTCGCAAATAAATAATGTTTCAGTACATCATTAATTAACATAATTAATTGATATGACAGTTACTTTGTGGTGTGACATGATTATTTTAATTTAAACTGAATTGAACTTTGTAAAGCACACACATTGAGTTAAATTTAACACAAATTTCGAGAGGAGAAGTCCCTCTCATCATCAGGTGTAATTTACAAATAACTCTGATATAAACATGTAATTAAATTACAATGTAAACATGTAACCTTGGTTACAATGCTAATAATTACATATTGTCAAGACAAATACTCACGTAGGGGCAGCAACCCTAGCTGATTGGCCCTGAGATTGAGAGCTCTGAGGTTGCGGAGGTCACCGATGCTGATGGGCAGCTGCGAAATGAGGTTCCCGGCCGCATCCAGCTCGGCCAGGGAGCTCATGCGCCCGATCTCCTTGGGCAGGCCTGTCAGCCGGTTGTGGGACACCAGCAGGACCTGCAGAGGCAGCAGGCATATCTCGCGCGGGACCTCCGACAGCTGGTTGCGGCTGGAAAAATTTACAATTGTATATTTAGATACCGGATTTGCGAAATTTGAAGATTTTAATTAGCGGACTGTGTATTGCATAGCTTTATTAATTAAACACAGGCATCCGAAGATGCATAGTTTATTGATAATAGCCATGATATCTATTTAGCTCTAGCTTTTTTTTAGTTTAGTTTTTAATTTAGATTAGCTCTAGACACTTCATATAATATTATAGTATTTTTATGATTTATGATTTTCATGATACTTCATATGAGGCAGTAATATCTAAGAAAAAATATTTAATTTATCTACAGATTTATTTGTAGTTTTTAAGCAATATACTTTATCTGTAGATGTCTAATCATCTGTAAATAAATCTATAAATGTCTCCATTAGCGACATCTGTGGTCATTCAAGGGGAATGAAAAAGCTTTGGGGCTGGCCGCGTTGAAGATCCTTGCAAATCACATGTGAAACGTGGAGTATAATTTAAATATATACAATTTACAAAAATTAGTAGACATGGTATTCTATCATGGGTGTAAATGGGTGCATTATGTTTAAAGTGATCACTTAAGCCAACCGTACGATAGGTCGTAAGTCCTATGCACACCCAAAAAGACAGTTTCGTCTCTGTGAGACATCTATAATATAATATGTTTAGATTGCAGTTACCAAAGGATTACTCATTTTAGAATGTACTGAATTCCAAATTTTATAGGAAATATAGCTCTATCCTTCTAAAATCATGTTTCTAAATTACTATTAATAACAAAAACAGTAATTTTCTCGTAGCGTAAAAAACAAAGGCAGCATTATCTACTTCAACCAAACAACCCGCAAAGGATGTGTCACATGACATTTTGGCTGCTTCATACTAAAGTGAGGGTTGATGTAAATTTTACACTAAAACATCATAGCAAAGACAGCAATATTCAAATATATAAATAGCAAAAGCAGCAATGTTCACTATTTGGTAGCAAAAGGCAATATCCACATTTGAAAGTTAAAAATTTTCCAACAAGATATGTAAATTTCGTAGATTTCAGAGAAATTTCCGTTATGATAGAATAAAAGAACGAAGATATTAGGAATTAATTTTAAGCTGATCTTAGCGTAGTTAAAAGAATTAAAAGGAATTAAACTCAGGTGGTTTGGGCATGCTAAACGAATGAACGAGGAAAGAATCGTAAGAAAGATATATAACGCAAGTGTTGACGGCGCCAGAAAGAGAGGGCGACCGCGGAAGACGTGGCACGACCAGATTAACCAGATACTGGAAGATGGTCCCGTCAGAAGCCTGTATGAATGTGGATGAGGCGAGAGTTGTATGTCAGGACAGAAGAGTGTGGCGCTTTATCCTCTCTGCTTACCCCCACGGCGAAACGGCGTGATGGTAAGTAAGTAAAGAAGTCCATCAGTAGTGACTGGTTTTTTATATTGATCTCAGAAACACCTCAGTGGGATATTGCTGCCTTTGCTTTTACACCCCTCATATAATAGTAATTTCTTGTAAACTTGAAACCATAACTTAAAATAATTAATGCTTAGTGTTTCCGGAAAACCTATTTTTCAATAGTGAAAATAATTTAAATATTCCGCTGATTATGAAAAATACTCTTAAAGGTCAAAGCAGTGTTTCCTCTAAGCTGCGCGACGCATAAACTCAGGAAATACTGGGTACTATTCAATTTGAAAATTATCCGAGCTTCATTCTTTACTCAGTATGCATGTGTTTAATTAATTTAATTTTTTTTAAGGGTTCGGCACCCAATAAAGTCTATTGTTTATTTTATTTATCACATTTCATCAATATTCAGATCATTTTAGATGGCAGAGCGTGAAAAAAAACCGCTTCAAGCTTTACAAATCACAACAGTAGCTTTTATGATATATTAAAAATTCATTCGTTTTGATACAAGTCAAATGAAACCTTGCAGAAATTTGAAAAATATATTTTTTTGTCATTTGATTTGACTTTTATTAAAGCGAATGAATTTTTAATATTCCTATAATTAGTGAAAATAAACATAGTTTTCACCACTTTTGTATTGAAAAACATCAACATGTTTCAGAGCCCGTGGCCCCTTCGTCAGAATACAAATTTATACTAACAAATTAAATACAAAAAATCGAAGTAGGTGTAGACAATCAAAATATATAAAAAAATTATGTATGGAAAATGAATAATAATGAAGTACCATGAAAATAAATTTAAAACAACTATTTGTAAAAAGAACCAGGTATTAAATATTATACAGGATGTCTCATAGCTTTGACTTATTTTTTGCAAAAACTAAGTCAGAAACAAGTTGAATTTGAAGATTGAAAATATAATTTTTATACGAGGTTTTTATCATTTAATTTGAGTTTGAGTATTGAAGCGAATGAATTTTTCATAATTTATACAAGTTAGGTACTTTAATGATAGTTCAACTTTTTGCAAAAAAAAAGAAAATTGCAGAAATATTTTTAAAAATGCAAAATTTGATATTGCATATCTCCACAATTATCGACATTAGGTCACAGTTGCTCGAACATTTTCGACTCATTATCAAGGCAGGAATCCACCTGTAAAGTTTTTGCTACAAGCTATGAGACACCTCAGAATATTTTGAGTTTGTTCAAATCTTTCAGAACAGTGCTGGATTTATGTCACAGAGACATTATTAATCAATTAATGTATATGATAGATATCACAGAGACGAAACTGTATTTTATTATGGGAAAGTAGATATAGAAGTCATTTTGGGTGTACATAGGACTTATGACCTATCTTTATGGTTGGCTTAAGTGATCACTTTACACAATGTAACATTCGCCATTTCCACCCATGATAGAATATACCCTATAATATACCCTATATAGATAGGTATATTCTATCATGGGTGGAAATTGCGAATGTTACATTGTGTAAAGTGATCACTTAAGCCAACCATAAAGATAGGTCATAAGTCCTATGTACACCCAAAATGACTTCTATACCTACTTTCCCATAATAAAATACAGTTTCGTCTCTGTGATATCTATAATATACATTATGAGACACCTGTATAATATTTATTTTATGCACTCCCCGGAAGTTTTTGCTACTAGTTACCAGACATTCTGTATTATACACAAAATGGATCCATTTCAAGAATGGTACAGGAGGTTTGTGACGAATGGAAAATTGTAAGCGGGGAATAGACGATACGAGCACGAGTCCGGCTTCTCTTGGAAGGCTTCCTCGCTAAATTGATGAGGAGCTCCACCTAGGATGCATCATCACACCATTGTTAGCTGAATTACGCAATATCCTCCCGGAGAATAATTAGCGGGTAGGTAATGATAATTACTACATCACAATTGATGTGTTTTTTAATGGAATGCTCGCGTAATGTGTATTATAACGAAATCCCTCGTAGTATAAGACAATAAGATCGAAGTCTCCATGGCCTTCTAGGACACACTAACACATTCTGGTATGATCTAAAATTCGGGAAACGTCTACAAAACTTTTCATGTTCGATATAAGGTACCTACTGCATTGATAGTAACGTTTTACAAAAAAAAAATCAGAAATATCGAAAAAAAAAATGCAAACTTTGATGTCACATATCTCCATAACTATTGGTCATGGTTGCTTGAACATTTTCGACTCATAATTAAAGCAGGATTCAGTATTGTATTGTGGACTAACTCTGTCACATTTAAATACGCATATCATAATCATACACATTTAAAATACAAAACATACATACATATTTCGTATATTGTTTGTAATATATAGACATGATGACAGAATTTCAAATAACATTATTTTAGCAATTAACTAAATTGCATTTTCATCTATCTATTTTTAATTTCGCGCAAAAACGCCCGCAGGTGTCATGGCATTTACGTGACGTCAATCCTAAGCATTGCATTGTGCCTTTGATAACAGTTCAGAGACACGGTGAAGGTTACTTGGGCGTGACGTCATTCGCCCTGACCGGTGTTTCAGTTAAAATGGCCGAATGCAGAATATTAAACATTTATTTTATTGAAAAATCTTATTAATCTAAATGTGTAGTTATATTAAAACTGGATCATTTTTTAGATTAATTCTTTAATACTGTCATCATGCCTATTGAAGAAGAACACTCCATTTGTCTCGACTGTTCCGAAGCATCAAGAAGTCAACAGCTTTGACATCCTGAATGGCGCGAGTCACAAGGTGCGCCCCCGCATCCAAGCGGGAATCGGGTATAATTTGCGAAAAGTTTTATTGTATCGATGGGATTTCCGACGCCCCGTTCAACAACAGCCCTGGAGGAGGGCTCTCGTCCCCCGCCCTGCGAACCGAACCAGCCGACGGCTCGGAGAAAGATGGGGAACTGCCCCACAGCCGAATTATTTAACCAATATGGCGTGATCCGGAATTGCTTGAGCCCGCGATTTCGGGGGGCGGCCAGTAATAACACATTACGTCTCCGGGGGACGCACTTGGAAATCGATTTACAGACATCACTTTTATGCTGACGGTGGGAAATGCGAGCTGGAATAAAAGTTAACAGAATGTAGCCATGCATTCACTAGGGGACAGGTAGCGCAACATTTCGCGCGGCACGTCGCATCAACATCTGCGCTCATGTTTCGGGGACAATGACGCGGTCATTTGACGTGTACACGCCGGGACTCACATATCACTTGTCGCGGAAATGTCGCCCGATGAGGTTATGATGATTAGTGCTGCGCATCTATTTATTCTAACGAGTTTATCGAAACGTAAGAGGAGAAAAAGGTGGTGGGTGCGAATTATTTACTGAAAAGGGAAAGAAGGATGGATATTCTATGCGATCTTCGAATGTCTGACAGATCTTTTGTCAATTTCACTCGAACTGATTTTGAAAATGTATTACAAATAATCGGGCCTTCCATAGCCAAGCAAGACACAATATTACGGAACGCTGTTGGCCCTCACATCGGACTTGCAATTACAGTTCAATTAGAGCTCGATCAGTTGGATAACAATCTCGTTTCCCCACACTAATGTCATGTTGAGTGATATACAGTTACAGCGCATGCGCACTCACTTGTAAACATACCACGTGGTACTGACACGCGGCGCGATGTCGCGGTGCGCTCGCTCGGGAACCGTGCGCATGGCAACGTTGCCGCGGCACGTACAAATGCCGCGCGACGTTGCAACGTCACGTAGACTCTATGCCGCGTGTGATGTTGAGGGACAATTTGTCCCCTAGTGAATACATGGCTTCCCATCCATGTGACGTACGGGAGACCATAAATCAACAGGAAAAGTATGTTGTGAAAGGATTTGAGATGGGTCGCTGAAGAATGGCGGAAAATAATAAGCCGGCGGAAACAGAGATGTGAGGAAATATTTAAAATGGTTAAAGAAAAAAAAATTATGAAGGACAAGATGGAAGGACGCCGAGGAATACGAAGACGACAGATGTCATGGCTCCGCTAAATTCGCGAGTGGACTGGCATCAGGGACGTCGGGGGACCATTCCGGACTGCGGCAGACGAGGATACCTTTTCCATAGTGATAGCCAACGTCAGGGGGACCTAATATGGCACAAAAAGAAGAAGAAAAAAATAGAATTTACACACGGTGCAACAGAGCTAGTCCACAGTACTTAACTGGTGTATTTCGGCCTACATTATGAGTCGAAAATCTTTTAGCATCAATGTCCCATATCAAGTTATAGAGATAAGCGACTTCAAACTTTGTATGATTTTCAAAATTTCTGACTTACCTTCAGTGAAACCTTGGATTATGGATAAAAGTAACTCGTATTGAATATTATAAATTTATTCGCTTTAATATAAGTAAAGTAAAATTATTAAAACCTTGCAGAAATTTAAACCAGCTTTTTTCAAACGTCGAAGTCACTTATCTTCATAACTATTTATATTATGAAATTAATGCTAAAAAATCTACCAGTAAAGTATTGCGAAGAAACTTATGTTACACCCATAAAATAGATTGTCTGTTCTCCAGACAATCATAAACATAATTTTGCGTAGTTACCTACTTATTAGACTAACTTGTTTCAGATTTTGCTCAGTTACACTTTGGGACCTGGATATAGTTGAAATATAGTCACTCCAGAGACATCCACCTTCCACCTGAGCCGCTTATCTGCATTAAATTTTGTATACATTGTTACACTTTAGTAACAAAACAATGCACCCCCTCCTCCCCACCATCCCAGACAACGTCCGGTGTGGACCACTAACAATGAATATTCTAAATAATAAAAGAGATAAATGCATAAGGTCGGCGGAGAGATGACTAGAATACTACAGAAAAAGAACGAGACGGAAGTATGTGAACCAAATTACGAGATGTGCAAACGGTTTTTTTTTTTACCAGGAACTGTCAGGTGTGAGGAAAGACAAAGACAGCTGGAAAATGCGACGCAGAGAGATATTTAAAAATATTTTCCAAATCTGAAGTGGTGGAAACGTAACGGCGATAATGTCAAAGCTGGCCGGATCGTCGTCGCAGTCACCCGTGACCTTTCCGCAGCGGAAGAGTGAAGTGTGGCCAGGTGAAATATTACCTTTCGGAGGCTCCGCCAAAGGTCACGGTGTAGTTTCACTAGGGCGAGGGCCGTACGGTCTTACGGAGAGCGATTATTTTTAAAGACCACGTCCAATGTCTTTTTTGGTGTAAGATATATAAGATAAACTGATATAATTACACGTCACGACATTTAATATATGAAGACCCCATGGCAACAAGTTGTTAACTAATATTTTTGTCAAAAATGAGTTAATAATCCGTCTAAACTAAATATTGTACGCTCTTTCCATTAGAAATAAGTTCAGAACTTAAAAATAATTAGAACATGTTCAAATCGTAGGGATGAACATGTTAACTACACTTTTTCATAAAAATCAAATCAGTTACTAATGGGAAGAACATGTTATCTTCAATAATAACATGTTCATGCCATCATTCTGAAATTGACACGCCTTTTAATATTTTTGGTCAATACAAATTTTACTCTGGCAGTTTACTATTATAATATACGTTTTGTATTATTAATTAACATGCCAGGTATTTTGTTATTTTGGATAATGGATGGTAAGAACGGATAGCATTTGAAGGGTTGTTTGATGTTCGTGTTTTACCAATTTTAAAAAGGTGTTATTCTATTAAAAATGAGTTCCAGAGGCGAAAAAATGGTTGTTAACTATATTTTTTTTAAGGAAAATTAGTATATTTACTCCCTTTATATTTACTCGTGGCGTCTGCTTGCTTGCTGGCTTGCCGTCGAAAAAACGTTGGGTCGATTTTTAACCCTTTTCCCGTGATCCAATCGAGTGAAACTTTCAAGCAGACTCGTGGCGACGATCAAGAAGATCTATCAAATTTTCGTTAACAAAATTTAATAATTATAGAATAATTTTGAATTTTTCAAATATTTAATGTTTTTTTCATACAAGTTGTATGGATATTTCAACGCATATGGTAGACGCGAAAACCGAAAATGAAAAAGGGAGTATCATAAAAACATGTTTTTTATGGGTTACTTTTTTTGTGCATAAATGCGTTTTTTTTTACTCTGTAAATCCTTTTTCGATATTTTAGTAACATAAATCAATAAAATTTATTTTTGAATTAGCAATAAAACATATGTTTCAAAGGCGAAATGCAAATGTCTAATTATCTCAAAATGACTTGAATGTTAGTTAACAACTTCTTGCCAGGGGGTCTTCATATGTAAATATTATTGTAAGTATAAATTGCTCGCCCACAATTGCTCACCCACACTTGCTCGCCCACACTTGCTTACCCACACTTGCTCACCCACACTTGCTCACCCACACTTGCTCACCCACACTTGCTCACCCACACTTGCTCACCCACAATCACACGCCCACAATTGCTCGCCAGGAAAGTTGCTTGTTTACCTGTTGTTCCTTATTTGCTTGCCATTCATACACAATTACGCACACCGCGACACACTGCATTGAACATCGGAACACTCAAATTGCCAAAAATCAGTTACCAATTACGGTTAAAATAAAAAATAACGGTTAGTGAATCACCCGTTAAAATACCGTCACTGCTAAACACACGTAGACTTTGAACGGGCGCCTGGTGCAAACATTATCCGCAATCGATACCGGTAGCCAGTGATCTCCTATATTACAAAAATTTAAAAAAAAGGTGATTCAATATCTGCAGGTGCATAAATATATTCATTTAATCTGTGCACAATCACATTTTCTAGGAAATAGGTCTAAATTTAATACATGGTATCTGATTATATTACCAGCACAATTATTATCGTGATATTTCATCAGATAAGTATTTAATTTAGATTAAACAACACACTTTTGAATGTACGGATTGCACGCGTCTCAGATATATGCGGTGTCATTAAAAATTATAATAAAATACTTGCGATGCCAACGTGTATCGTTATTTATTTTATCTTAATAGCTTTAAGTTTTAGAAGAAAATAATGAAACTTTACTCATTCAAAAACTCTAAGAATTGACTGAGTTACAGCAATTAAGGTTAGCGTGATAGATGCATTTTTAAACAATTTACATATTCTTTGCTAGATAATAATATTTCAAGGACTATTGGACAGATTTTGTTCAAATTTTAAACACATCAAATTTTAACTTACCAAAAAACTAACCCATAAAAACCAAGTTTTTATTATACTCCCTTTCTCATTTACTAGTGGAAACAGGTTTGGCACTTAACCTACGCTTTGGGCTCGAGTCGGGCGACGCTACGAAAGCGAGTAATAAAACATTTCGAAAAATCCAAAATTATACTATAATTATTAATGATATTATATTATAAACGAAAATTTGTTAGATCATTTTTATCGTCGCCACGAGTATGTCTGCAAAGTTTCGTCAACGATTGGATCACGGGTTAAAAGTTAAAAGAAAGGGAGTAAAAAAATACACATTTTAACTTACTAATTACATATTTTCAAACTGATCTCATTTACACAAAGTATTCATAAATATATTGATAATTCAACAAATATCGTTTTAAACAAAATGTTTTCTTTTTATAAACACAATATCCCGAGAGGTTATTTGGCAAAATGTGGGGTGCAGCCGCGAGGAAGAATTTCGATAAAACAGATATCGATTTCTCCTTCACAAGGAGCGGACACTTCTCACGCGGGACAAGGACAAACGACGCAGGACGTCGGCCCGGTCCCAGGCTGCTGCGGAAGCACCGCGCGTGACGCGGCCGCACCTGTCACCTGTCACCTGACGCAGACCCTGGCCAGCAGCCGGCCGTGCGCGGTAGCTGACGAACACTACCCCAAGTGCCGGTCTTATAAACGTCCGTTAGTCAAATTTCAGACCAAACAAACTGAAATTTGATACAAACATCACTTTTTTCGTCTTATGACAATCCGTTAGTCAAATTGGAATAATCCAAGATGATGGTCCCGTTGTTCATACAATGAAAATAAGTATTTCACTATATAATTTAACGTCTTGTTAATTTAATCTAACTAAAATAATCGTAATCTAAATTAAACAAACCAAATCTAATAACCTAACCTAACCTCATATATTGCCTATGAAATGTCAAAATATGCAGTGCATTTTTCGGAAATTTAAAGTGCAATGTCTTATTTAATACTTACTATTTAAACGTAAATTATCTTTCATTTTGTTATTAGCACATTCAATAATATAGTGAAATACTCATTTTCGTTGTATATGCAATGGGACCATTATCTTGGAGTTAGCCGTCAAATTTTAGTCAAATTTTACCGGCGGCCGACACCGACAGTCGTACCACCGGTTTACCGTCCGTTCGTTGAAATTGACAGATCTGTGACAGATTGACGTATTCTTTTTTAAGGTTAGGTCCGCTGTCAATTTGCGTTTAACGCTGTTTGTTCAACATGTACATGAAAAATGTTTTCAGATAGCGATGTCGAGCTATTATTGTATTCAAGTTCATCGGATAAAGAACAAACTCGACAACAAAGTGTGTTCAATATACGAGCGGATTATTTTAATATTTTAGGTGACACAGATTTTATATACCGTTTTCGCTTGTCGAAAAGGTCTGCTTAAGAGCTTCCTGAAAACATTGCGAAAAATGTAAAAAGGCGCACCCGTAGGAATCTGACATTATCACCAACTACAAAATTGCTTGATGCCTTGAAATTCTATGCTCTTTGATCAATATTATTAGCTGCTGCCGCTACTTACTACCAGTGTAGTGTTGTAGGAAGTATCCCAAAAATCCGGTGCGAGCGAGAAATTTTAGGTTATTTTTATAGAAGTTGTGTTACGTTTCCATAGAAGAGATATAATTCGCCTTTGACAGCTCTAAAATCATAGACAAGAGCAGTACGATATTGCGATACTTACGGACGGTCAAAAAAGTTTTATAAGACGAGCGGCGGTAATACAGGGTTATTTGTAAAACATTAATAACCTCGCAGGACTATACTCCTACCTTGATTACGAGTCGAAAATGTTCAAGCTATCATGACCTAATATCAATAGTTATGGAGATATGCGAAATCAAAGTTTGAATTTTTTTTTCAATATTTCTAACTTATTTTTTGTAAAACGTTGGACTATCATTACAGTAACTCACATCGATTACGAAAAATTCATTCGTTTCAATACAAGTTAAATAAAATGATAAAAACCCTGAAAAAATTCCAATTGGAATTATTTCCAATTGGAATTCGAAGGTTTTTATTTTTTTATTTGACTTGTATTAAAGGGAATGAATTTTTCATTTTTTCGATATAAGTTACTGTAATGATAGTCCAACGTTTTACAAAAAATAAGTCAGAAATATTGAAAAAAAAATGCAAACTTTGATGTCGCATATCTCCGTAACTATTGATATTAGGTTATAATAGCTTGAACATTTTCGACTCATAATCAAGGTAGGAGTATAGTCCTGCGAGGTTATTAATGTTTTACAAATAACCCTGTATACGAATGGCAATCCGTTCGTTAATTGTCGATTTACTAACGGATATTTGGTTTTTCGTTTATAAGACCAGCCCTAAATGTATCTATACTGATATATAAAAAGGTAAAGTTACGTACGTACGTTCGTAAACTCATTTGCTTCAAATAAAATGATAAAAACCTCGGAAATTTTTTTTTTTCAATCTTTGCAAGGTTTTTATAATTTTATTCGATTTGTATTAAAACGAATGAATTTTTCATAATCGATATATGTTACTGTAATTATAGTTAAACTTTTTGCAAATAATAAGTCAGAAATATTTTTAAAAAAATGCAAACTTTGATACTGCAAATCTCCACAACTGTTGATATTAGGTCACGGTTGCTCGAACATATTAGACTCTAACATAGACAGGAATCTACTGGCCAAGTTTCTGCTGCTAGCTCTGGTACACCCTGTATATGTATGTCTTCATTAGGCGCCCACGGGGCTTGCGACCTGTCTTGGCTGGCTCGAGTAATTTTCAAAAATGCGAACGAAAGAGAAACATAAGTTAGACCTTCACGGCGTTATGTTGAATAAAAGATGTAGTCAACGCGGTGACAAAAATGTCACATTTGTTTGGTGGCTCTTTCGTAACAATTTTTTTTCAGATTACTCTGGTAAATTGCGACCTTTTCAGGAAGGGGTCTAAGATGTTTACACACAAGAGGCGAGCATTTTTTTCTGTTTCGCTCTGAGTGATATCTTTGTTTGTTGTACTAAACAAACATTTATATTCCAGCGCACCCGGTGCACGAAAATATGTGGGCGCAGTAGACGGTGACTCGTAAACAAAAAGGAAAAATGTATTATTAGTGCTACATTTCAATCCGTCAAGTTACGTCAGTCAGAAATTAAAACTAGATAATTCGGAAAATAGATACGCAGGTACCGTGCCCGGAAATTGGGAGGGAGGGGGGGTCATTCTGATAGCGGAAAAGCTGTATCACAATGTAATTACAACGCGTAAGATATGCATCGATTAATCCCATTACCCATCGAGAGTATTTTAAAATGTTGTAATATTATGAAATGGCGAACGAATGTGTGAATAATGCACAATAATGTTAGTTGCGTCGAACACTTAAAACAAGTGACAATAGCTACGGTACAGCAAGAAAACAATATAATAAATAAATTAATTTTATCTTTTATATATAGATATAATATATATATATATTATCTATATATATATATTGTATTATCATAATCTATTAGGTCCTTACATATGAAATTGGCGTTTAGTATGGGAGGAACATAAAGCCGATTTTTTTTTTATTATAATATATTTATTTAATCAAAGTATGTACCATTGCTATCTATGCACTTTTGCCATCTCATAGGTAGTTCATCGATCACTTTACTAAAAAAAACATTCGGAAGGGAATCAATAAAATCTTTGAAGGCGGTTTGGACTGCCCCATCGGAGTTGAATTTTTTCCTTTGCAAGAAGTTATCCAAATTTCGAAAAAAATGGTAATCTGTTGGGGCAAGGTCCGGAGAGTACGGTGGATGTCTTAGACATCCAATTGAAGCTCCTCTAATTGGTAGCCGTCTGTTGTGCAGTGTGTGGTCTAGCGTTATCATGAAGCAGCAGTGGCCTAGAGCGATTAACCAGCCTCGGTTGTTTAGCAGCTAGCTTTTCCATCATGGTTTGCAGTTGCTGACAATAGACATCTGCCGTAATCGTCTGGCCAGATTTAAGAAAGCTGTAGTGAACGACACCAGAACTAGTCCACCAAACGCTCACAAGTAACTTTTTTGGAGTCAATTTTCGCTTGGGGCATGGTTTGGCTGGTTCAGCAGGGTTCAGCCATTGCGATGAGCGCTTCCGATTATCATACAGGATCCACTTTTCATCACAGGTAATGATTCGATTTAAAATCCCTTCATTATTATGCCGGTTGAGTATTGCAACGCAGCAGTCAATGCGCGTTTGTTGATTTGCTTCACTCAATTCGTGAGGTACCCACCCTTCAAGCTTTTTCACCTTACCAATTTGCTTCAAGTGGATTAAAACAGTTTTATCACTAACACCGCAGCCTGCAGCTAACTCGGATGTGGTTTGCGATGGATCCGCTTCCACAATAGCCTTCAATTCTTCATTATCAACTTTGGTCTCCGGCCGTCCACGGGGCTTGTTCTGCAGGTCGAAATTTCCAGAACGAAAACGTTGGAACCAAAAACGCACTGTGTTTTCTTTTGCGGCACCGTCGCCATACACATCATTAATCCTTCGAGCCGTTTCTGCAGCACTGGTGCCACGGTGGAACTCGTACTCGTAAATAACGCGATATTTCAAGTTTTTCATTTTGTAAACAGAGTGACGCAAAGAAAAAAACAATTGAGGAAAAAACAAATGAATTATAATTTTCAAAACACAAATACATGAGTAAATAGCTGTATAAATTTGGATTTGGAATTCCTAACCAAAGAGAAGATATTTGAGATCAAATTTGCCAGTACGGCAAAACGCCAATTTTATATGTAAGGACCTAATATAAGGACCTAATATATTATGAAGTATAGAAGTAAGACAAAAACATCTAAAAATTACAAAAAAAAATGTTTTAAAAGCAATCACTGAGTAGCTATAGCTATTTTAGAATGTACTGAATTCGAGATTTCATAAAAAATATAGCTTTATTCTTTCCTAATTCGTGTTTCTAAAACAATATTAAAAGCAAAAGCAATAATATCTACTTTATTTATTATTTAGTAGGCAAATTCACATATCATGTAATTGTTACTTATTAAATAAAATACATAAGTTGTAAATAAACAAAGTAGTACATAAAAAGCATACACATAAATAAATAATATTAATTTTTCAATAATATAAATATATTCTCCTTAACAAAAGTAGTATAAATTATTCGAAATGCATAGGGTACGAATAAAAATATAATAATATACATAGCTGAAATATCACAGTCAGCTAAATTCTAAACGACGAACATAACAGTGAAAACAAAGAACTGCAAAGACTGAATTTTTCATAAAAGTATTCATACCACGTACGAACATAGGAGTGTGGTCAGCATATTATGGAAATTTAATAAGCAGAAAATATAGAAAACCCTCTCCGAAATAATAAGGTATTCCACTGAAAAAATAATATGAAACGCAACGTATGCTTCCTCACTTGTAAGCAGCAATTTACGTAATTGAATTTTTTCTCAAGAATACTCATCATAATTGAAGAAAAATTCAAGGGGAATTTTACATAAAATACTCGCCTTTTTTAAAATCATCACTGACAAAAAAGTTCAAGGAATAAATTAAGTGTATTAGTTAATTATTCAAATCAACATGTATTAAAAATACAATTTTTTTACGAATTTTTTAATATACTTGTAATATACGCAGTTATTACTCCCTTTCTTTTAACTCGTGGCGTCTGCTTGCTTGCCGGCTTGCCGTCGAAAAAACTTTGGATCGATTTTAACCCATTTTCCCGTAATTCAATCAAGCTGAAACTTTGTAGGCAAACTCGTGGAGTATAAGAATAAATAATCGAACAAATTTTCGTTTAAAAAATTTAATTATAGTATAATTTTGGATTTTTCGCAATTTTAACGGTTTTTCATTTTGGAAACCATACAAATGAGAAAATCCCGACGCGCGGAGAAGGCGCAAAACCTGTTTCAACTAGTCTGACTCGAGCCATGGGTCCGATCATGCGGTTTCGCCGACGCCGTACCCCTCTACACCAATTATTACGTTTTCAATATTCTATACCTAAGTTTTAAGGATGATAATATACATGGAATAAATTTTCCACGTGAACTGAAAGCAAGAGGAATATGTTAATAGAATATAAAACTGGAAACAATATAAATGAGAAAGGGATTATAATAAAAACTTGGTTTTTATGGGTTAATTTTTTCCTTACTATTAATATATTTCTCAAATGATTATTTGAAAATTTAATTCTAATAGCCCAGTAGTTTCGCACACTCAGGATTCCGATGAGGTCACAATTAATCGGTGATTTACTAAAGCCTGGGTGTTTTGTGATGTGTTTCGCTTCTGTAATTGGGCCTCTTGGCCTGTTGAAATGTAATATTCTTATTTTATTAGATCCTTGATCTGTATTGATAGGTCAGTCCTGGTCTTGTGACGAGGACGTCCAGCTCTCTCCATCTCTTTGGTGGTCTCCCTGGCGGTCGGTGCCCCTCTGGGATCCCGCGCATCACGGCTCTGGGAAGTCTTGTTTGGTCCGTTCTCTCGACATCTGCTCTTCTCTCTTCTCTTCTCTGCCTGCCCCATCGCGTAGGCATTGAGTACTCAGTCTCTGAGGGTCTTGCCTCTCATCTCGGTAGTTCCGAGAAGGCGTTTTGTTCTCACCGTGTCCGTTTGTCCGATTCGATTCAAATTTTGCATACTTATGCTTTGGGACCCGGCGGGTAACATAAGCGATATTTTTCCCCTATTCTCATACCCCTTCCCCTCCCCCTGACATATTTTCGATGCAAATCTGTACCGTTTGACCGATCGGACTCAATATTTGGAAACTTATTCTTTAGGACTCAGCGGGTAACAAAGGCGATATTTCTCCCCTATTCTCATACCCCTTCCTCTCCCCCTGACATATTTTCGATGCAAATCTGTACCGTTTGACCGATCGGACTCAATATTTGGAAACTTATTCTTTAGGACTCAGCGGGTACCATAGTCAATATTTTTTCCCTCCCCTTTTAATTTTTCTCCTCCCCCTGGTATATTTTCGATGCAAATCTATACCGTTCGAATGAAACCTTTGTTTCACTCCACAAATTTATTGTTAACTTGATCCTTAACCCGTGCAACGCCGGGTACGAACAGCTAGTGTTTTATATATTCTGACTTTGTTTTCTAGCTAGCATATGCTTATCGGCCCATACAGTGTATTTTCAGCATCCGGAGATAACTGCTGCCTTGTTTGTCTGTGCGTAAAAAAAAGCGCAAATAAAAAATGCTTCAAAAAAAGTATATTGGCTATTTTCACTCACGAGATAAAACTTCTACGTGACGGTAAAAGTTCTATAAATTTTTTTCAAGCTTTAACTAGATTTATGGTTGATCAATGTTAAGAGTAAGGCTTACGTATAAAGGAAGAAAAGATGGAAGGAAAGGATAATCTAAAATTGGTATAAATAAAAGGAAAATGCGTGACGCAGAACAGTTAGCAACTGATTTATTAGAAGGGGTAGGAAGCTCATTCTAGAATTTTATAGGGGACACATTTATTCGGTATAAAGCACAGAGAAATGAAACAAATTTCAGTGCTAGGCAGCGAACCTTTTTTATATTTTATTAGATTGCTTTCAGATGTTTATAAATGTTTTTTGTATTGGTTTCGTGTCGTAATATTTATATAATATGTATATCAAACTCTCATTGATTTCTTAAATGTTATTTAATTTAAAACTTAGTTTGTTAAAAAATCATATAAATTGAAATGATTTTTTTTAAAAATAAACAAAAAAAAATATTAAGAAAAATATGGAATAAATTTGCTTCAGAAGGAAAAAAAGAGTCTGATCTATGTTGGCTCATCATTCGTCTTCGTATATTTCGGTATTCACCTTGGTTTACTTGAAAGAAACATGAAGGTACCGAAACAATGACTTGAAAAATTTAAAACAAACGGTACATTTATGAGATGTTTTGAGCTAATTGAATTACGATTACAATAATAATAGAAAGGAAATATGGAGGTAAGCTGACATTATTAATATTTAATGTCATTGTAAATTTGATCATGGTAGAGATCTCGTAGTAGCTTCAAAAGCTCGAGCTACGCTATCCTGTTTCAAAATGGCACCTCCAAAAAAATCGTAAGGTATTACATTTATGTT
This sequence comes from Agrypnia vestita, assembly GCA_016648135.1. Classification (NCBI taxonomy): domain Eukaryota; kingdom Metazoa; phylum Arthropoda; class Insecta; order Trichoptera; family Phryganeidae; genus Agrypnia; species Agrypnia vestita. The sequence continues at coordinate 166,665 of JADDOH010006167.1, read as the reverse complement.
GGACATAGAAAATGCCAACACACGAAGTCTGTTCGGTACTAGCTGCTAATGATGGATAGAAAAAAGATAAAATTTGTGACAAAAATGCGATAAAATAGTGCATTACAAATTTTGCAGCATTTTGTAGGGTGTTTAGAGTTAAGAGTGTAACATGTATGAACGGGATGTAACATATATGAACTTTATTAATTTAGGGTATTTAGTATATTTACACGTAATTACAAACTACAACTTACACATATTTACACTCATCACTGCCTAGACCAAACATAATGGGCAATGAGTACAGTAATTTTGTAGCCGTATTCCATGTCATTGAATACTTTAAAGAGAAACATGCTGTCGAGAAAATGATAAGTTTCTATATTAAAATCGGTCAATATTTCACTGGTTTGTTGATTCTTTGTTTTTTTTTTGGGTATATTGGGGTATAAAAGCAAAGGTAGCAATATACAAAAAAAAAATAATGCAGTCATCTAGGATTGTTAATTTATAATTTACTGAATTTGAGATTTTATAGGAAACATAGTCTATAAATTTATAGGAAACATAATTTTGGATGGGATAAACATATAAAATCTAGAATTCAGAACTTTTTAAATGAGAAATCCTCAGTAATTGCATTCAAAACATTTCCTAATTTTGTGGACATTGCTGCCTTTACTTTTACAATCCACAAATAGTGTTTTATTTTATTTACATTGTGTATATTTTTTATTCACATTGTTTTTTTACAATTAACTGAGTTTACTGAGGCGGCCCTCGTAGCTTAGTGGGCATGACTCTAGATTCTCACACCAAGAGTTCCGGGTTCGATTCCCGGTGACGTCACAATTAATCTATGCGATTTAATCATTCCTGTTTTTTTTGTGATGTGTTTCGCTTTTGCAATTGTGCCTCTTGTGGCCCGTTGAAGCGTAAATAAATAAAAATAAAAAAATATTTTTATTTTTATTTGTTATTTTGATTGTTTGTGTATAATGTTTGTTTTATTATGTTTTATTTTATTTTGCCTATTTTTGGTTATGCACCGTATGCACACCCAAATAAATAAACAAATATTTATTGACGCTAACCAATAAAAAAACAGCTTACATGCGTATTATTTGCTGGATAGTATGGAGATGTTAAAAACTTGTTATCTTTTTTTTTTCAAACTGAACTTTAAATTTACAAACGTACCCAGGTATGCTTATCTCGATTATTTTACTTAAAATTTTATATAAAAGAAAAAACACTTTAAAACTGGAACGTTCGATAAATCTTTAGAAAATTCTGGAAGGAAAAAAATATTAGAAGATTTTAGAAAGTTCTATGAGGTTCCAAACTGAGTGGCGGAGTGTGTCGGTGAGTCTAGAAGGTTCCAGAACGTTCGATAAAGCTGTAGAAAGTTCTGGAAAGAGAACGTTCTAGAATATTCCCAAAAATTCTATAAGGTTATATACTGATTGCGGAGTGTGGCCTTGAGACCAGAAGATTCCAGAACGTTAGATAAAGTTCTGGAACGAGAACGAAGATTCTTTATTCTTCTAACGAAAGTTCTCTAACGTTCCAAACAGTGTGGTGGAGTATGTCTGGTGGTCTAGAAGGTTCCAGAACGTTCATTAAGGTTCTGGAAGGAGAAAGTTTAAGAAGGTTCTATAAGTTCCAAACGAATGGTCAAGAGTATCGGTGAGTCTAGAAGGCTCCAGAAGATTGAGAGAAGGTTCCAGAATGCTATAGTAATTTCTGGATGGAGAAAGTATCAGAATGTTCTATAAGGTTCCAAACTAAATTGCGGAGTGTGTCGGTGAGTTTTAAAGGTCCCAGAAAATTCTAGAGGGTTCAAGAGTTCTGGAAGGAGAAAGTTCTACACGCTAACAGAAAGATCTATAAGGTTTCAAACTGAGTGGGGGAGTGCGTCGCCGGGTCTAGAGGTTCCAAAAAGAATTATAATGCTCTAGAAGGTTCTGAAAAGGGAAAGTACTAGAATATTCTTGAATGTTCTAAAAGCTATGCTATTCTATATTCTATGCTCTAGAAAGTTTTGAAAGGTTTCCTCTAGATCTCTAGAGATTGCTTTGCTAAAATATTTGTTGATATTTTCGCAGAGCGAAGACAGTCCAGCAAGGCAATCTAATCACAGCCGAAACCAGCAAAAAAGAGACTTCAATACAAATCTATACTTACCAAATTATGATCCCGAGCGAAGCCGGGCCAATCAGCTAGTATTATATAAAAGAAAAAACACTTTTTGAACTTATTTTCACACAGAATGAAAATATTCTGCTTGAGTCGAAATAAAGGTAAAAAAAACAATTCTTTTTTGTTCTTGATCAAAAGTATGCCAAGAAAATTGCTGTTCTTCCGATCTTTTTGTTTTTCCATAAAAAGTACATAAAAATAAACTGAAATTTGCATGGGAACTCTTTTCAGTTATATTGCCAACAATTCCCTTTCACCCTGAAATTCCTCCCCAAGTTTTCACTTTGGCAACTGTAACGAAACAGTATAGAGCAAAAGTTAAATGGCAAACTGCGAATACTTTTATTTAAGCTTTCATCAAAATGTATTGTTGTTTTGAATATTCCCCTTTTATTGAATGTAAATGTAGACGAACTTCTAGTTTTTGAAAAATGTATACATTTTTTTTATAAAAATATTAACCTAAAATCAATATATTGAGGGCTTCCTACAAGTTTTGATGAACCAAATATTAAACTTTTCATCACTAAGCGCCTTAAACTTCCGTGGTAAATTTCTGGGGTATCATATTTATAAAACGATAATATAAAGTTCCGTGATGGGAGGAGCGTCCCAACTGCCAAGTCGCACGTTACCAAACAAGCAACAAATGTAGTGCAGGGTAGCTTTCATTAGTGAAGTGGGACCCACCATATATCGACCCTTCACTTTTTCCATCCAATTCCGTATTGTTTTAATGCTAAAGCAGTTCCTTCGCTACGCCGCTGACGAAGCAAAAGCGCTAATGCGACGCGGCGAGGAAACTGCATTAACCATTGTCTCTGGGGAGCGTGAAAACAATTTATTAAAAGAAAAAAGCAAGACAGAAAAATGTAATCACAAGTAAATCACAAAATACAAATAACAAAATTAAAATATCAGTGAAATATAATGGAAAGAAAATATCAAAGCATAAATATTATATAAGAGATACAACGAAATACATATATATATACATATAAATAAAAATAAACGTCGGATAAAATAGTTTTAAGAAAATGCAAACATTCCAACTTGGAAAAAAAAATATAAGGACATCACAAACACGCAAACGACTCACCAGTCCAGAAAATCCCTGCCGACAGGAATCAAATCTCGAAACAAAAGGAAGGGGAAAAAAACAAAATAAGGCCAGGGAAACAGATATCAAAATCGAAACCAAGTTAAACCAGCTATCATAAGTTGGAGTGAAATAAATGATAAGCACGACAACTAAAATATAGGTCACTGGGATATGATATCAACACGCGCGGGCGTATGTACCGTGCGAAAATCACTCGGATGAAAACAATATTTAATATTATATGTTTAGAAATTTTAAAAAAATTACAAAATATTTATCACTATTTCCGTGAAAATTATTTATAAAAAAAACTGAATATTTTGCATAATTATTGAGTTATCGTTTTAAAGCGATATTTGGAGAATTTGAAGGCAAGTTTAAACACATGTGAAACTTTTGGAAAACGATTTACTACCACTGATATGGTCAGACGCCACGTGTTTTATATATAATTTTATGGAATGGAAGAATGAATACGTATCGAAGAAATTTTAAGGCGACTTGAAGCAATTGAGATGTGGATGCGCAGAAAAATAACTCAAAACATTCATTTGTCTTTTCTTACATTATATTTCTAACGTCTTAAATATTGAGGTAATCGCTTTTTCCATTTATAATGTATTTTTCCCAATATAATTTTCAGCTTTTAGCTTCTACTATCTTTTATAATAATGTATATTATATTAAAAATATTTTTAAATAATATACATAATAAATATACATCAATATTATTACTATTTTCAAATTACTCGTGCACTTGTGATATGATAATGGGACTAATGTGAAATATATAGGCATATATTCTTGGCTTTACCCAACCAAGTTTCTCCAGAGTATGCTTGGCTACAATAGTTTAGAGACTAGAAGGAACGTGTATTTGATTATACATTTTTATCAATTGTTGCGCGGTATGATCGATAATACCGAAATTATGCAGAGCATTGGTTTGTATGTTCCTGATAATTACATTAAACATCGTCAGCATAGATTGTTTCACATTCCAATATACAGGACCAACCTGCCGACGGCATAAGCCTGTTGAAAGACCTATAGCTACGCTGAATAAAATCGCTTTGGGTATTGATATATTCCATGTGTTTGAAGGGGTTTTCCGAAGCAGGATAGTCCTACATCTTTGACCAGATTGTATATGTTATTTTTAATTGATTCTTATTTTAATATATATAGATACATCCTCATAATATGTATGCATTAAATTTAAGTTTGTTATGTGCATATTATTGAATAAATAAATAAATTGAAATTGAAAAGTGTAATTTAAAGAAAACCATTAAGTTTAATTCCTTTTAAGTGACTTTGTACATTGAATAATTAATTTATCATTAATTAATAAATCCCTAATTAATTTCCAGTGCTTTCATTTATTCTTCCTGCAGGCACGACACGTGACAATATATAATAAGGCTCAGAGTTGCAGGTGTATTGTTAAGGGTTTTACAGAAATTATTCAAAGGAAATTGAAGTAATTGTAATTTCACGGAACACAAAGCGTTTGGTCCAGTTTGTGGATTTCGCAGAGCGCTCCGCGTTCGTGTCGCCGAGATGAGTTCTTTATTTTTCTACAGCATTTAGAATCCACTCCAGTTGCTAAAAGTTTAATTGAAAAGTTTCGCATCCCTCCAGACAGTTCACAAATTCACTTAAATATCCTTAATTTCTTTTTTTGAATCTGTTCCTACCTACTATATACTTGTAAGTCTGCACACTAGGGTGGAGCGAAATTTTTTTATTTTCAAATCGTGTTTTTCTGTATTTTATATCGATTGTGATGGATATTCTTTAATCGAGTGAAATTTGATGATTTTTTATTCCTATCATTATTTTCGCCATCTGGTACAGTTAGTGACGGACATTTTACAAATTGAACATATTCAAAATATTCTGAATTTACAAATTTACCTGACAGAATACCTATTGTCACATTTAATATGTACATAATTGTGACAGAAACATTATGAGATTAATTATTTATCTTAATCTCAGTAATTCATATTGATGTTCGTGTTTTTTTTATTATTTCGACTGGTTACTAAGTCTCATTACTAAGTTTATTTTAAAGTTTTGTTATGTTCATGTAATATTATTACCTTTAATGTATATTTTATACTATCTTAATTATACCTATAACTAAATATGAAGTGTAATAATGCAAGAAAATGGAAAAGAAACGTAAAAAGACAAGCTGTACAAGGCTTGTTACTATCTATAACAATAGAAAATATGCTTAAATTTTATTAAAAAAAAAAAAATTAAATTTTAATAATAACGTATTCAGCTTTTAATTCCAACATTTACCTGCATAAAATAAAAAAAACAAAACGAAATACACATGTCGTCATCAATTCACACGAAGAAGTTCGGAATTAACTTCTTACAATATATCGCTTATACGCAATACAACGTACTACTACCCAGTAAACTAGTCTCCAACACTTGAGAAAAAAATACAGACAAATGCTCTTAAAAAATATTTTCTTGATTACTATACAGACCAGTGATGTTTTTCTTCATTAAAATACCTTTATATATAATCAGTATACAATTTTTCGTCGACCATAAGCATTTATTTGTATTTTCTGACTAAAACTGGTTCTTTGTTATTTTAAGTCTTTCTTAGCGTAGTGTAATAAAAAAAAGTCATTCTTCCCAGAATGAGTTTTTAAACTGTTTAAAATATATTTGACCAAATATTTGTAATAATTTATAATTATATATATTTAATTAGAAAATATTATTAATAAAGATGTACTTTGTTTTCAACACTTATTGTGATGTTCTTATTATCTTATTGTGACTTCGGGATTTTCCAATACAAGAGGTTGTCGGTTACTCTTGGTTTATTGATGGCAACAATACGTTATACAGCGGTTACAATGAACAACAGCGGTCTGTCTCGATATAATGGTAGAAAAAGCCCAGAGCCGACATGCGCGCGACCTAATAAAGCATTTGCTCTCTCTTTCATTCTGTCTCTTTCAGGCGTCGCGACATACGGCCGTCAGATCTATTACACTTATATATCAAAATTTTTTAGTACATTTTTATTGATTACATTAACAATATCACCAGAAAATCATTTTGCTCTTTTTGAAGAAAATAAAAAATAACTTATCACCCAATCTTCAATGTTCTGACTGTACGCCCCTGCTGAATTTTATTTGCATAAAAACTATATTTATTTTAATTTATACTAACTGAAAGCATCTTTTAGTAATACCGAATAAGCGAAGTTAAAAAAATACATATTTTACATTCCACCCTAATGCAAACGTTCTTGTCCTACCAGTAAACCAATTTTGAAAATAATTTAAGTTTCCATTTTATCGCCAAGCGTGTCTCTGCATTGAATAATTAATTTATCAATTATTTTTCCCGATTTCATATAATTTACCTACTAAATTTTACCTAATCTATTGAGAGGTAGATTTTAAAAAGATCGTTTATTTTAATAAAGTACATAATCTTAAACAGGCACGAGTAATAAATTAAATGTTTATTTTCCAATTTTAATTTAATCTTAATGCCTAAAAAATGTTTAACAAGGCAGGAGTATCCAAAAAAATAAATTGAATGCAGCCATAGAAGTTTAATCATTAGCGATGCACAGAATTCAAGATTTTATATGAAACATAATTTTATAAATTTATTAGAAACATGATTTTGGAAGGGATTGATACATAAAATCTAGAATTCAGTTCATTTTATGTTAATAATTTCCGGTGACTGCATTCAAAACATGCTTTATTTGGATATTGCTGCCTTTGCCTTTAAACCCCACATTTATAATTATTAAGGAAGACACAAATAGGAAGATAACGACAGCCGACCAGCTTAAAATACGTAAGTACCTACAGGCAAGCGAGAAACTTTCTAGTGCAAACGTGCATCAATTTATCAGAGACAATTTATTTGGCAGTGATAATCAACAAGCATTACGAAATTGGTGTAAATTAAAGAACGGTGCTCTGATTAAATTCGTGTTCAGTAACTTGGTGAATAAATAAACGATCATTAATTAAGAGAATTTCATTTGCTTTCAATATTTTGTATTTTATTTTATACCGGGTCATTTTGATTTTAATTATGTCATATTTAGTTATTACGCTTCATTATGTTTTGTTTTAAATTGTGGACCTGCATGATATTGCTTTACTCTTTATCTATTATACTGTTAAGATTCCTTAGCAAATAAATATTAATAATTGTTGAGTATTTTCTTTGCAGGCGCATTCAGATACTGAATACTTTTTAAAAATAGTTTTTCCTGTACTTTGGATAGTTCTTCCGTAACCCGGATACAAAGAAAAATTTCACTTATTAAAAATTTCTGACATTTCATCTCTGAAAACACCTTTGTACTTATGTTGAATGTTTCTGCACAACTTTTGCACAAAAGCACGTTCGCGTTATTTCAAAGAAGCACCTCAAAGTGTTTCCAAACATTTTCTTTCAATTTGACCTTTCCCTTGAAAGATTTGCATACTTTATAATCCGCCCATTAAAACAATGCCGCATTTTCGTTCTTATTTTTTCGTCCCTTATTTACATAATAAATTCTTTGGTCCTTCGAGCCGGATTATCGTTGAAGATATTTTCTTCTGAACAGGGACGGACGCTCTAATATATTCATTATTCAGAGTTGTTCTTTGTGTGTCCCGAACATGTGTCAATTAATTTTCTCGGGGGGGTATTAATCATATACTTTCCAAGAGTTGGCCGCGCTAAGCTTTAGATGCATGCATAACAAATGAAGCGTGAAGCGCACGAAGGAAAGTCAAGCGAAATCATGTTTAATCCTAGTTTAAAACTAAAGCAAGTGAAATTATGGTAATAAATTATACTTTAGTATGAGCTTTATAACATCTTGGAAAATCACAGTACATTATGAAAGCAATACAACCCTTACTAAAGTATGCAAAAATTTTCTCAACCCATCGAACATAATAATTTTGTTGTCTTTAAGTCCGTCCATCTGTCTGTCTAACTGTCCGTTCGTAACTTCGTGTAACGTCCGTAATATCAGTCGCTTTCACGGCTAAAAAATAAATTAAACGACCGGAGATGGGGCTTGAACCCCGGGTCAGAATACCTGAACCGGCCGCTCTCCGCACGTTGCTACCGCCACCTGTCTGTGCCAAAAAGATAGTATAAATATTTACTAGGACTTAGCAAGTCTTAGCAAGTCTGTAGTGCTTCAACAAAACCTGTTTTTTAAGTTTATTTATTGATGAATATGGTTGTACGCGACGCGATTCGCCGCGTACGTACGGATGGCGGGGTATTATGTGGAGAGAAATGGGATTAGTATTAGGGAAGGTTAAGAAGAGTGATGAGACGAGAAGTGGACTGTATAGTCAAGATGGAAGGACATTCGACTCAACCTTTTTGTCTCTCGGCGCTCCTTCCAGCTGTCACCTCACCAAATACTTGATTCATTCGGTTGGCCACCTACACGCGATAATCCCGCTGTCCGGCGGAGACGAGACGAGAAATGTCTATATGGACAATTAAAACATACAAGACGAGATGAGAAGTAACAGGCAGGAAGCGGAAAAATTGTACCCGTCACTTCAAGAACGACATAGCGAGACATTTCGAAACGAAAAGAAACTGGATATGGAGGGTACGATAAATTTCGATAGAGACAAATAAGTGTTGCCACATATCGTCGCTGTATATGCCAATGTGCCGTTTAGTACATTCTAAAATAAACGAATCAATTTGTCAATTTTTCATATAAATAATGGCGATATACTAAAAAAACATTGCTGTTCATCTTGAAAGTCTGCCTAGTAATTATTTAAAATATTTTTTATAAATCTAGCCTGTGCAATTTTTTTTTAAAACAGTCGCATTCCTTTATTTCAGAATGTACTAAAACGGCACATAGGCTTAATTATATATACAGCGACGATATGTTGAAAAAAACAATATTCTCTAAAAATCGATTTCTGTGCCAACGTGACGTCACGAATATCGAACAATGGTGCTTACATAAGAACATATAGGGAGAATAAAGATAAGGCGGCTCTCGTACTGCAGTGGATCATGTTTCTGAGATTCCAGGTTCGATTCCTAGTGAGATCAAAATACATACATGTGATTTTATGAAGTCTTTTTTATTTTGTGTTTAAATTGTGGAGCGATTTTTAAAATAAGGAGCAATCATTGATTAATAAATTATCCTAATAACATTACACTATGCAATTTTCTTAGTTATGCATTCAACGTATTTTTCGTTTAATAATTGAGGCTCTACGGTTATTTTATTTTATTGTATCCACCAATTCTACTTATTTATCATCGATCTCTATCTTTATCTCGTGATTTTTAATAAAATAATTAACAATATGGATTCTAATATGGATCTGTATTATTATTTACTTTAATTTGTTTTCATGCCTTCACGTCTTCATGAAGTTCATGAATTTGTTGACAATATAACTAATCGGGTAAGCAACGTAACATGACAGAAATGAGTTTTTTTTATTAATACTAACCATACACTAGTGAAAAATGATAATTAATAAAGACCCTTGTGTTGCTGCGCAATATTAGCCACACTCTGATTGTTTGTCGCACACACTCCAATTATCATATGTTTGAATTCCAGCAAGTTACGAATTTAAGGACCGATGGACGGACAGACAGAGAGCGAAATTATTATATTAAGATTTATTCTTTGTTAAATTTTATGAGAAATTCCATCACAGTTTTATTCACACCCATCACTTGTTTACCCTGTTTATTTGAATGCTTTTTTCGCTTTTAATAATAAAAATTCCATCAAATTTCACCGCATGACCAGCTGCTAACCTGAAAAGAATACGTGCATTTGATTGGCTCACGGGAGCTCGCTGTCAGGAACGCTACTGTCAAAAAGTCAGCGTTGAAATTTCCCTACCCAATGTCGACTGGCGGCGTGTTATGAATATTTATAAAGCGAAAGAAGAATAACCCTAATAACGGCGATAAATTTTTAAAGTATACTTTTTCAAATTTCCTAATGACGCGAGACGTGTGGGAAAGAGATACGCATATAAAGAGTAAAGACACAGTATAGACTGATAAAAATGTGACAATGCAATAATTGGGCTGATAAATTATTTTTGTCGCCTTATTGTATATGAAAAAAAAACTAACCCATAAAAAATAAGTTTTTATTTTACTCCTTTTTTTTGTAAATGAAGTTAACCATCATGTAATTAAATAATTGACTGACTGAAAATGAAACATGTCTAGACAAATATCTTTATCAAAAATCTCTAAAAATATCTCTTTATAATTTGATTTCTTCCTAAAAACCCGAAGTGTGCTGTCATCTGTGAACCAATTGTTATAAATTTTCGAAATTCGTAGTGAAATAACTATTATATCTACCGACGGAGTAATTCAAATTTTTAATATTCCGTGACGTTATCAGGCCACCGCGCCGTTGCTAGCAATCAAACTTTTGTAATGATACAAATTAGAAAAAACCATTAAAATTTCTAAAAATCCAAAATTATACTATTATTTTTTTTTTTAACGAAAATTTGATAGATCTTCTTGATCGTCGCCACGAGTCTACCTGCAAAGTTTCAATTCGATTGGATCACGGGAAAAGGGTCAAAAATCAATCCAAAGTTTTTTTGACGGCAAGCAAGCAAGCAAGCAGACGCCACGAGTTAATATAAAGGGAGTAAATATGATCCCGTTTTCCTCTGAAGACATTTTTGTGCAATTAAAACGTTTATTTTTCAGATATAAAAATAAATGGAACACTATTTTTGCTAACGAGGCGAACATTTAAAAAATAAATGTGTATTTAAGGATGTTTCTATATTCGAGTTCTAAGAACACGATGAAGGCCTAAGTATTTACGGAGGGAAATAAAGTGAGTGTATTATTGAGTGGGAATGTAGAAGCAAAGGGATTGTGCCCGTGCAACGTCGGATGTAATAAAATATTGTATTTGAATTTACGTTACATTACAGACCTTCAAAATGGAATGTCGAAAAGTGAGTTTCCAACACTTTTTTTTGTTCGCTTTCAATTTTTTTATCGCAAAGGCATCAAAAAACTTGTAGAATATTGGCAAGACATTTTAAATAATGAAGAAGAATACGTGACAATTTTGTTATATATTTTTTATTGTTGTGTCCTCTGGTCATCTTTAAAAATAACAGACAAAAACTAAGATAAAATACAAAAGTTTAATTCTTTTTATATCTAAAATGGTTATCGTATTTAAAAATTCTACCCCATTCATCATGACCACCAACTATAAAAGTAAATTATTACTCTACAACATTAAATGTTTTCTTTTGAAGGAATTTTTGACAAACAATAAATTAATATAGTTAATAAAAATATACTTCGTTTTCACATATTATTTATTGAAAATAGCAATATATATTTTTAAGGGCCAATGGTCCTTTGATTTTTCAGGATACAATGCATTTTAACAAATACAAAATCAAAAATTGAAGTACGTTTAAAAATATAAACCTATGTGGTAATTTAATAAATAATTAAGAACTAACATGAGAACAAATTTAAAAGATTACTATTCATTTTTAAACATTGACCCTGAAATATGTTGATATTTTCGATTAATAAGTGTCGAAAACAAAATATATTTTTAGTAATTATATTAACATGTCGCCACAAAATCATTTTGTTCTTTTATTAGAAGTTATTTAATTATTAAACGATAATGTACTGTTTTCTTAATCAAAATAAAATTTAATAATTACATATTCAGTCAACCCTACCAGTACATTAATTTAAACAATAATAAATAGCAGAATCTGTGAATTATCTATTACACTTTGGGTGTTTTGATTTCAATTATCGTACAAGATTTATCTACCCCCAAGTATTAAATAACCCCGTTAAGCCAATAAACTGTTATCAGCAATACAAATTCTCTTTCAAGCTAGTAAGCGAAACAATTGAACTGGAATTATCTTACACGATATGAATTAAGATAAGATGTTAAGTTTACTGAACCAAGTGCGGTCCAAAACGCGCTTCACCGCTTAGCTAATATTAACTTAGGTAGTAAAATCGCTTGAATCGGGTAAAATTGTTCGAATTGAGTAAAGTAAATAAATGAAACTAGGTTCGATGCGATCCATTTTATTATCAGTTTTGAACTAGCTGTAACCCGTCAAAAATGACGGTAATTTTATATGCCTGTTCCTAAAGAATTAGTATTTACATATTTATAGCCGACACACATGAAATAGTAATAACGACTTTTATCAAAATATTTGAACATTTTTTTATACTTCCTCTACAGACAGACAGACAGACAGAAAGATGGACGGACGGACAAATGGACAGATGGACAGACAACAAAATTATTTTGTTCGATGATGATATCCGTTTTGATGGAAGTACGTCCAAAAAATAACAGGTCAACATAAAAATGTAATATTTTCATCTCACAGGAATAAATAAATATTTATTAATTTATGTGCATAAAATAACGTGGCATTAATAAATTTTGTACTTTTAATAGGTGGTATAAATTTTGCATTTTTATTGGCGAAGTTGCATTTTTTAACATAATATCATTCTTTGTGTATTAAATCATGATTAGTATGCAAAATATCTCAGATATGATGCTTGAAAAAATGTGACCTTGAGATGAATATTAGCAAATGGATAAAGGGATACAACGTCCAAAACACTGGTCGATGAAAAGAGGGAAAAAGAGGGAAAAAGATGTCGAAAGTAGGAAACAAACTGAATGGTCCTTGGATGCAGTAATTTCTGACGGAAGCTTTGTGAGCTAAACGGTACAAAATCCTGGTACCATCAGTGATTTATGAAAATGATCCCTAGGTCTGGAAAAAAAGGAATATTGCAATGGAAATGAGATCATTTACTTGTATGCGGTGAATCCGTTAGAGATTCGCTAAGAACCGACAGGTTATAAGGAAATTTAAAGTTTAGTTTAGCATAGAAAGGAAAGATACGAACGCTTATTTTTTTTGATGAATCGCAAAAAGCTAAGGTTCATAATACCTCCTCACCACCACAATAATATGCGTGCGAAATGTTATCTTGAGATAACATTCTTAATTTAAATTACTTTATTGCACGCTTGATGAATTAAAACCACAATTTACAACCCTAACATAAAATATAAAATAAAACAGTGGATCCGAAACAAGGGGAGAGATAAAATTGGCACACTTACACAAACACACTAATAACTATAACCTCATATATATAATGTATTTTCTATTATGTTACTTTAATCACTTTACTATGATATATATATATATACAATACTTATCAAATACAAATAATTATTCTACTATATTTCTATATATGTACTAAGTTTTGTACCTACACACTATTGTAAACTATGCCTGTCTCAACAAAGATATTTCTAGTGAGACAGGCACAGTCCAACCAAAGTTTTATATATGAATTCAATAGAAATAAACAAATAAATAAATAAATTTTAAAATATTATTATGAACTAAGAAATCACTCAATTCTTCTTGAAGAATTAAGTTTATTGTTTTAAATATTTTCATCTCTGGGAATGTGGATGAATCAATCGATTTTTCCCGATTTTTCGCGAACCAACATCGAGTTTATAAGGGAAGACGAGCAGCTGCGTAATTCAGAGATTTTTTAACTAAGCATATTCAAGATATATTATAGATGTCTCATAGAGACGTAATTATATTTTTTTAAGGGAAAGTAGGTATTAAAGTCTTTGGGTGTTCATAGGACTTACCACCTATCGTACGGCTGGCTTAAGTGATCACTTTACCCAGTGTAACGTTCACCATTTCCACCCACGATAGAATACCACATCTAAACATTTTTCGGAAGTTGTATATATATTTAAGTTTCACAACCCATTTCACACGTGTGTCGTAATTTATCATTTAAGTTTCACAACCCATTTCACACGTGTGTCGTAATTTATCATTTATCATCACCGGCGTTCAAAGCTTTTGATTCCCTTAATTAAATATAGATATCACTAAAAAGGTATCTTTTTTATTGATTAGAATTTTAAAAGCAAAATCCTTTATGTGTAGATTCTTCCCAATTATTAACATTACACTAGAATACGCCTGAAATATTATTTCAATATTTAACTCTTTATAAGACTAGTTTTTTTATATTCAGAATATTTTGTCCCCTGGGATAAAAATCCAGTAGATGCTGTGTTCTTGAAAAATTTGAACAAACTCAAAATATTCTGAATTAAGCATAGTTGAAAAATTTTTAAATTAAAATTATTGCAATTTTAAAATGGCGCTAATGGCGAACATAATTGAAAGCGTTAATGACACCAAAATAAGGGAAGATGGTCCTATTAGTAGGCAACGATTAACGGATATTGAAGAAAATGTGTGAAATTTGATGTAGTGAGAGTTATGCAGGGGAAACAGTAAGAAGTCATCACGGAGAAACTGTGGGTTATGGAATTGTTGATTATATTATATAAGTACCTAACTTTGAAGTTAACCTAAAATAAGTACCTGGTGAATTTTACATCAATCACTCTCTAAAAATATTTAAAACATTTGACCAAAATTTCACAGCATTATTGCTGCTGCCTAAATAAAATAAGGAAGGAAAAAATAATAAAAAAACACCTTCACGTTCGAAATCTGTAAATGTTCGAATGGAGAAATTTTCATCTGTGTCCGCTGACAGAGCTATCGGCGGAGGTGCGGATGAGTTATCTGAGCGCGGCCATCGAGCAAATTGAAATCTTCGATTGGATTCCGTCCAGCAGTCGCGCTCAAATTTTGGAACAAAGGACATTATTTAAAAAAAAAGGTACCCATAAAAACCAAGTTTTTATTATACTCCCTTTCTTCGTAAAATATAACAACAATTAAAGACGAATGAAAACATAAAATAACAAAACACTAAACTTGTCAGATGTTTTGAGCTTTGATAAGACACTTCATGCTTTGGAGATTAAATTCTAAAAACATTTGTCAGTCAATTTAGATTTTCGACATTTGTAGTGAAGTATCTATTATGTATACCGATGGAGTAATTCAAATTTATAAAATATTCCGCGACGTTATCGGTCCGCCGTTGCTAATCAAACTTTTCTAATGATTCCAATTAGAAAAAACCAATAAAATTTCTAAAAATCCGAAATTATACTATAATTATTAATTTTTTTAACAAAAATTTGATAGATCTTCTTGATCGTCGCCAAGAGTCTACTGGACAAGTTTTAGCTGGATTGGATCACGGGAAATGGGTCAAAAATCGATCCAAAGTTTTTTTGACGGCAAGCCGGCAAGCAAGCAAGCAGACGCCACGAGTTAATATAAAGGGAGTAATAAAACACAAATCACTTTGTTTTCACCACTTTAATAGATATAAAATCTACATGTTTCGAGAACAGTGTTCTCTTCTTCGGGATTGTTTGTGTACTTAAATTGAAAAACGAGCGAGCCTTACAGTAGTCGCATGTGATGTGTAAAATTTGTCATCTCACAATTAAAAATATCAATTGAGCACTAATAGAAATTAACATCAAAATTTAAAAAAGCTAATACCTATATATTTATTAATTAGTAAGTACAAGTAAATAAAATGTATGTGCATTTATTTATTATTGAATTTTGCCGCACTAGGTAGGTACGCATTTTGTTTAGAATTGGTCAATTGTATTATTTTTTTATTTATTTTCACAGTTACGGTAATGTGCCGCCATACATATTGTATGAAAAGTTTGAATGAATATTTTAAAATAATCAAATAAATAATTGAAACCCGACCAGAGACTACCAAGGATTTTTGGCCGATCGAGTATTTTAACCTTAGATTGCAATTGTAAAAACAAAATTTTGCAGGACACAGAGAAACACCTAGTGAAATAAATAACCAGAATTTTAGTTGTTTTTTAACTTCTAATATTCACTTACCAATTATAAAGATTAATTTTACGCTTTCTTTGTTTATTAATGTTTTTAATAAATTCCAGTGACATCGTTGAACTGTCGGCATCCATCGTATTTGTCACTACTACTTTTTCCACAGTAGCCAACTTTTGAGTTAGAATTTCAGCAGATTGAGTTGAAATCAAAAAAAATAAAATACCGAATATGTTGCATACAGCTATAAAGACCATTTTAAAACAATAAAATCATTTTGGGCCTGATGTACATTATATAGACCCTTTTTATAGGAACGCCTTCAATTATCACGTGCAAAGAATGCTTACTGAATATATGTCGACTTGTAGCATTTGAGATGAATGTACGTGAATTATGTCACGGGATGGTAGAAGCGGAAAGAATTGCAAGCAATCCAAAGTTTTTCAGTTCTCTTCACTTTTTACATTAATTTGGGAACCGCAACAGTACAAGATGCAAACAACCAAAATTTGCCACCACCAACCACCAAAAGTAACGATCCCGTGTCATGACAATGACCACTCAGTCAAGAGGGAAACGATTATACTTTGGAAATGTTTAAAACTTTTTCAGTTAAAAAAGTTCCCAAATTTCTATACTTTGCTAAATCATCCTACAAACTGAAAAATAATAACCGCATTTATTACCCTATCTACTGAGCCAAGCAGTATATTCTGTTCGGCACGCAATCCATGCAACCACGCAAATACCCAGTTATTTCAGAATAACATTAATTACGAAAACACCCTTCCGTACAGCGAAGTTGCTTAACTTGCAACTAATCAACCTTCCGTCATAAACATTATACTTATCCGTTCAATTAAAATAAAACCTTAATTTTTTCCAACCAAACAAATGAAACACGGAAGGTACTCCTTTGGTAAACATGAGTATGCATGAATTATTTTTTCCCAGAAAAAAATTCAGCCTTTAATTGAATGAGGGTAGTACCTAAGTGACCATTGTATTGTCAATTGTTGTGGAATGATGAAACTTGAGCAGCGATATTATTTTTAATACCAAATATGAAGAATATCGTCGTATATTAACGCAGCTACTGAAAACTCTTCACCCTTCCTGACAATGTGAATTATATACATTTTATGTACGTATGACTAATTAATACTCCTTGCTTTCATTTTTCATCCTTATTACCACTATATTTTTTCTTAAAATGTTAAATATTTTTTTTTGTTTATATTGAATTTAAGAATATTATATAAATCTGTAAAATTATCATTATGATTGTGGGAGACATATATAAGTATATTTTTGGTATTCTTTTTTTACCATGTATTAAAGTCTTCCTGTTGGATGACCAAATAAATAAATAATTGCCAAAAGCTTGACGATACCCAGTTGGAAACTATTCGCAAGATCCATAAGGCCTCAAAGATGGCCGCACGTTAGTGGATAGCGAACCGCTTCCCGGTAAGCCCTTAACAAGCAACATTGATTGAAATCGATTGACCAAATTCGGATATTGGTCATGCAGGATCGTCGAATCATAGGCCGAGAACTTGCAAACGAAGTAGGATGGAATTTTGGATCTGTACATTCAATTTAGGCAGAAAATTTAGGTTTGAAGAGAGCGCCCGCAAAATTCATGCCGAAGGCGCTAACAAAGGTGTTTAATGCACCCACCCAGTAGGATGTCCCGTCCATGTATGAGAAAAAAAAATTTCGAGCTACACTATCGCAAGAGTTATCAAATTATATCTTGGGAAAAAGGTAAAAAAAACTAGAATTGCGTATCATCTTGAGGGTATCATCAGTATCATCAATATCAACCTTTACGTTTTTACAGATTTAAACCGTATGCCTAAAATAATACACAAATTAAGTTTAAAAGGTATTTTACTATCGAAATTAATAAAATAATGCACAAGAACATAAAACAAATAAAATATAGCTCGTAATCAATAACAAAAACTTAGAATTTAAACTTATTTTTCTGTACAAAATTTGGCATTTCTGCTCGAGATTGCAACCTGGTTTTAATAAAACCATCTCTAGAAGTAATCAGTTATACTTTGTGAGGCCCCTGTTACCAGTTTAACACAAATTTCTACAGATTATGTGTGACAAGGAAAGTCAACAATTTCCCAGCTCTTATCTTTTGCCATGATTTGAAGGTCCTCTAAATATTGAATCACGACACCCTTCCGACCGGTGTTAGTTGCAGCTGTGTCACATCCTATGCAAATCACGTCACAGAAATTCCAACCTTGACCCTCTAATTAAGTTGTGATCATAGAAGAATTCTTTTTGTAGTGCCACGGTTTGGTGTTGCGTGTCCCAAATAAATTACTCCAGGTTCTGCCAAAACTGCTAATGATAAACAATGTATCATTAACTAAATAAAGATACATAAATAAAATTAAAAAAAAAGAAGCTGAAGGAATTTCACATTATCGAGTTTATGGCACTCACATTTTACAGTAAATTAGAATTTACAACAAAGCTCTGGGACAATCTACTAGATTCAGAACATCTAGAAAACTGATGTATATCTTTAAATACGCGGCGGAATCATGCTGCGCGGACAGTGTGCATTCCCATTTTGACAGAATGCGATTAATATAAACTAGCTAATTGAGAATCCGTGTCATGATCCCGTGAAAATAATTCAAAGTTTTTCTTATATCCAGAAAATCTAAAGTTTCCCACAAGCCTTCTGGAAAAATTCCCCGTCGACAAATCATAAACTCGCTTCGTGAATAGTTTTTAGTTCACCATGGAACATGGAATATAATTCACCTAGCAAAGTGAAGAACCCCTGACTTGGCGATATCTGGGAGCAGGGCTGTGCCGGTAACTCATAGATGCGGCGGTGTAATGGGGGAGAACAGGAGATAGGGCGCCGCGATACCGCCGTAGTTTATACGACGTGCCAACCCTAAATTTCACAATTCTGAAAAGGGTGTTTTTAATTTATATAAACTTTTTTTGTATTGCTGTCTCTAAGTCAAGTAATACATCTCTGAGAAAGATGAACAAAGATTTTTAAATATACAGTATTTGGTTGCGGAGGTGAATAAAATAAATTATAATAATTTTATATTTAGATTTAGTTTTTATTGCCTTCTTCTTCTTCCTTAGCCTGTTACTCTCCACTGCTGGATGTAGGCCTCTTCCATTTTCTTCCACTCATCTCTGTTTCTCCCCCTTCGCATCCGGGTTCTTCCTGCTTGCTGGACTATGTCATCAGACCACCTTTTGGGAGGTCTTCCAACGCTTTTTTTTGTCCAGAGCCTCCACTGTAGGATTCTGGGTGCCCATCTAGTATCCTCCTGTCGAGCCATATGTCCACCCCACTGCCATTTTAGTTTTGCAATACGGTCCATAATATCGGCAACTTTTGTTCGGCGTCTTATTTCTTAATTTCTGATTTTATCTCGAAGGCTTACGCCGAGCATCTGCCTTTCCATGGCCCGCTGTATACATTTTAATTTTTGTATGCTTTTTTCTGTTAGTATTGCTGTTTCTAGTCCATATGTCAACATCGGGTAGGATACACGTATCGAACAATTTTCTTTTCAGGCATATTAGGATTTCTTTATTTTCAAACAAGTGTTTCAATTTACCAAATGCTGCCCAGCCCAGACCTATTCTTCTTGGTAGTTTTGCTGTTTGGTTTTCTTTCCCCAGCTTTATCTTATGACCAAGGTACACATATTCGTCAACTGTTTCTATTTCCCAATTGTTTATTATGAATTGGTGTTTGTATTTGGTTAAAAATTTTGTTTTTTGTGTGTTCATTTCCAAACCTGTTTCTTTTGATGCTTCTTGCAATTGTCTGGTCATAGATTCCAATTCTCTTACATTATTGCTAGCAATCACTATATCGTCTGCATACCTGAGGTGGCTCAGATAGGTGCGGTTTATCTTTACTCCTTTATTTTCCCAATTTATGTTTTTGAAAATGTTTTCCAAGGCAAGTGTAAAGAGCTTTGGTGAGATAGTATCACCTTGTCGCACACCTTTTCCGATTTTGAAGCTTTCTGTCTTCGTGTCTTCATCTATTGTCACGCTCATGGTTGCATTTTCATGTATGTATTTTATCAGTCTCGTATATCTTGAGTCGATTCGTGCATTTTTGAGCGCTTTTATGATCGCCCACGTCTCAATTAAATCGAATGCCTTCTTATAATCAATTTTATTGCCTTATTTAAAAAAATCGTTTAATATTCAGCTGACTTAATCAGGTTTTATTCAAATTTTAATTATCTAAATTACTAGTCACAACATCAATTTTTGCATCGTATTATATTTTTTATTGTACATCTTTTATATCCATACACAACGTAATATATTGATATTTAATAAAGGAATATAATAAAATAAGTACACAAGTTTTTTTGTTGGATAGCACTCAGCTGATTAAAATCATTTCATTTAAAATATCAACACAAACGAGACATATTGCAGTGTTCTTTATATGTACCAATACCAATAGACAAAACTATGCCGTTAAGTCACCAATAACACGAATGCACGGGCTTGGTAACTTGCTTTTCTTTGACATTTTTCGTCTTTTTTTAAAAATATTTATTAGAGACACTAACAGGATAATAAGTACATTATACTATAATAATAAAACATTGTAAATGAAGACTATGCCCATTATCCCAATAATAAATGTCTTCGGCACGCTCTAGTAACATGTATTTTTACATTTATGTATATTTTACATGTACATTTATTTGTATTATATATTTAGTATTTGAATGTAGTGCAACCATATAGGAATATGTAAATAAATAATTGTGACCATTTCTGAATCGAATAAATATTTACAGTTGAAATATGCTTACTACTGATATTTCTTATTTTGAATTAGTATTTTTTATATTTTTTATTTATTTACTGTTTATTTCCATTTGTTCATACATGTTACTAATAACTGCCACACTAGTTAAAAACCTGTTCTGTGGCAGTTATTCTCATATGGTATTTATATAATATTATCAAATGACAATTAAAGAATCTAAATCTAAAATAAAAGTATTGCTGTTATTAAAACAGTTTTTATTTGTATTTTTATTTACTATTGTTATTTTTTTTATATTTACTGTTATACCTTTATATGTTGGGTAAATCCAAACTTTAAAAAAATGCAATGTTTTTTGCTTAAACGTCAGAATTAATGCAACTCCTTTATCCTAGAACTGAAGAAAGATGTTACAGCTTATGCTTTTACTTTAAAGTTGTATTTATTTAAAAAAATATGTATTAATAATATTAACGTTCTATGAGCGTAACGTCAACAAACAAAACTTGGTCATTGTTTATATCAATAAAATAATCGGAAAATTTGAGTTCTTATCTTCACGGTATAAACAAAACTCTTCTACTGTTTCTTCTTCTTCTTCAACTTTCTTTGACTCAAGAGTCTCTTAGTGCAAAATTTTCCTCTTATGAATTACAACTATTACTTCATGGCTTTGGGGGTCTCGCTGGTGCATGCTGTCAGATGAATACTCTATGTAGAGTTATGTACGGAATTGTTGTTATACTTATTCTCTGTACGTGTTGGTTTATACCACTATTGTCAAGGCTGTCACCCCCATCTGACAACATCTTGAACCTTTCGGATTCCTATATTTCTCACGCGATCATTCCAACAATAACACAGAAAGTTCTCATTTCAGTTATTCTTAACATACTGTTTGTCTTGACAGTGTCTGCATTCGCTTCAATGCCAAATGTAAGGATTCGTGGCATGCAGGTCTTATAAATAAGTACCTTGCTATCAGGCGCGTGCAGTGGGAACAAGAAGCATGTCTTTTATTTAACTGTATATTTGGGAAAAAAGATTGAAATTAATATTTATCTGGCAGAAAATTATGAAATATAAAAATCTGAATAATATGTTAATGATTGTGATTCGAATATCATGAGATATATCTCTTATTTTGTTTTTTTTTTTCAAAATATATGCTTGAAAAAAAGTCATGCTTCTTGTTGCCACTGCACGCTCCTGTTTGCTATGTAACAAATATCATATTGATGATAGAAAGCCGTTAGTGATTATTTTGAACTTTACAGGAGTAAGTTCTGTCAATCTGATTTTGTCAGTATTTATTTTATTATATAACGATTTCCATATGTATTTTGGATTAGAAATTGTTTGATTGACAGAACTTTATTTTGTTCTCCTGTAATGTTCGAAATAATCACTAACGCCCTTTGGACTGTCTAATCTCAAAAAATAAAATCCTGAAAAATTCAGATAAAAATTTACAATTTTCTCCGATATATTATATCAGTTTTCTTTCAAATTTACTTTAAAAATGTTAAAGCAAAGCTGGGCTTATATTTACTTTCAACTGTGTATTCAACTCTCAACTGAGCCGTTAACGAAAAATAAATATTTTTTGTAAAATAAGCACCCTGTGTAGTGGCTACTTTGAGGGTTGAAATAAGACAGGGATAAAGACATCTAGCGAGTAAATTATGAAGGTCTATTGAATATTACAAAGACGCGCTGTTTCGGAGAATGTTAAATTCAATAACTTTTTTCATTCTCAGAAATATTTTCGTAAAAATAATAAACTCTTCTTTCATCTGGGAAAATTAGATTTCCTCACAATTTAAGGAAATCTCATTTGTAAACATTTCGTACGATATCTGACGTCGAAAGTGTACGTACTGTTTTTTTCATATTTCCTCTAACAATATTCCCTCGAATTCATTGAAAACAAGCGAGCCGCGGAAACAATAAAACACATTTGTACGAAGATTTGCGTTTCAAAGAACGAAATACACCCCTAATTCTATTCGAAACATCTACATGAATGTGAGTGTTTCTCGTATATTTAGTATCAAATCAAATATTATTTGATTTGGTGTTCTTCTAAGACAGTATTTTTAAAAAAATGGCAAAAAAAATATTTTTCAGTATTTAAAAGATAATTGAATATCCTGTCATAGTAATTAGAATAAAAAATAAAATTTTTGTAAATATTGTCGAGAGATTTTATAAATGAAAGTAAATATAAGAAATCGAGTGTTTCCGAAACATTCTGCACTATTTCTAATGTTTAAGAAAGATTTAGAAGCCTGTATTATGCGCGATTATATGCGAGTCCGAGAAAGAACGTTCCTTATACAGGGTTATTTAGAAAAAAATGATAACCTCGCAGGACTATATTTCTGCCTTAATTAAGAGTCTAAAATGATTGAGCCATGACCTCATATCAGTAGTTATGGAGATATGCAATATCAAAATATGCATTTCATTTTCAATATTTCTGACTAATTTTTACAAAACAATCAACTTACCATTACAGTAACTTATACCTATTAGCAAAAATATATTCGTTTCAATATAAGTTAAATGAAATAATAAAAACCCTCCATAAATTCTAACTGGAATGTTTCACAATTGAAATTCGAAAGTTTTTATTATTTTATTTTACTTGTATTGGGAAAGAATTTTTCATTTTCGATATAAGTTACTTTAATTACGATTTACAAAAAAAAGTTAGAAATATTGAAAAAAATGCAAACTTTGACATATCTCCACAACTATTGATATTAGTACATGGTTGCTTGAACATTTTTGACTTACAATCAAGGCAGAAATACAGTCCTGCGAGGTTATTAATGTTTTCCAAATAACCCTGTATTAACAGCGATCGGTTTTTCGAAACGGTCGGATCGTATTCGGTTCTTTCTCGCTTCTGCTTGTTGGGTACATTCGTACGGTTACGCTTTGTCGACGGAATACGTCACCAAACCTAGTGAAAATTATCCATTTTATTTTTTCCGAATATTCCCGACTAATTCGACGAATAATATTGAGAATATTCTTAACATCACGCCGTTTCCCCGCCGAGATAGGCAGTGTAGGGATAGGAAATATAGCGCCACACTCCTCTGTCCTGACACACAACTTTTGCCTCATCCACATTCGTACAACTTCGCATACAAGCTCGACGATTGTTGAGACTCCTAACAGGGCCATCCTCCCGTTTCTGGTTAATCTGGTCACGCCACGTATTCCGCGGTCGTCCTCTCTTTCTGGTGCCATCCACACTTGCGTCACACTTTCTTAGCTTAATCATTCGCTCAACATGCCCAAACCATCTGAGCGACACTTTTTTCACTAAATTGTCACTGGACGTGGCTTTGAGAGGCAATTACTGGACACGAGTTAAATTGTAGTACCTACCGTTCTTAATTTTATAGTCGTTAAATGTCTTCCGAATATTCCACACTTATTTTTAAAAATTTTGTTTTTTAAAGTTATTTTTGTATTGTTCCATAATTTGCTCTAATTAATGCTGTCTCTATTGCTCAGATCACTTTTGATAAACTCCGTTCAATGTTCGCTAATAGAAACTATTCGCCTCGGTATCATTTATTCACTTGCGCTGGTGTATCTCGAATCACTGATCACACTGGTTCGCTCGGTAGTATCACGGAAATGTCGCCTCGTTAACGTCACAAACTGAATTGTCTGAGCCCGCGTCGCATGACTCCTTATATAGCAAAAATTCCTTCGAAAGACTTTTTCTAGAGGTAACGAGAAACATGTGGAACGTTCCAGTCTACTGTGCATAATCTGTTACTATGAAATGGAAAGGAGTAGAATTCTCTAGATAGATAACGCGTTCACGGACGAGTAACCCTGGATTGCGTACATAATAGTCTGCGGTCCCGCGTGATACCGCTGTTTATTTTCAGTACCCAGTTTCGCTACAATATTATGAACTATTAGATTATCTTACATTATTTTCTAACGTATTTATTCTTTGATCTACCATCTTAGATAGATTTGCCATACATACGTAATTTGTAATTTCAAAATTAATAGAATATTCTTCCAAAGAATACAAATATTCAAAACATCCCTACCTTTTGTTTGCGCGGAACAATTTTATTCCTTTAGCGAGGCTTTTAAGCCGCGTCAGGGAAGATTCATTTGAATCACTCGCAGTGACCTTAATCCGCATCAAACGTCGAATTAGATTAGTAGAACCTCCCCGGTTCCCGAGGAATTAACAGGCTCTTTCTTCGCTAATCAGCTCTCGGAGGACGCTTAACAAATAATAATAATAATAACTCTCTTTCGGCGGACGAGGTCTGGAATTTGGGGAAAATTCGGCCGAATTCAATCCATCGACCGCGCTAAGGGCGCGAAATCGAATTCAACCCCGGGCGCCTTATGCTTTGACTGTAAATTGAATTGCATTTAAAGCATTTCATAGATCTTTTTAATGTCATTTAGTAGGCGTTGATGAATAAAGCCTGGGTAGGTTCTGTGTTCTTTGTTTAAGAGCGTCGCTTAATGAAATGTTTTATTTTCCGGATAATTAAGAGCGATATTGAAGTCAGTATGTATAGTAGTGATGGGTCTGCTCTGTACTCACCACTACAATGTAGTACTACATTACATTGAAGTGCACACTTCACACGTTTTGAAGTGTAGTGCACACTACAAACTACAAACACTTTAAAGTTATTGAAAGTATATACTTCAAATAGTACACTTCATTTCAAAGCGATCACTACAAAGTACACACACTTCAAAGTTATCGAAAAGAAACATACTTTAAATAGTACATTTTTGTTGATGTAGATAAATGAAGAAATCTCTGGAAACTGTAACACCCCCCCCCCCCACCCATGGTTTGAAAATTTTTTGGAATCGAATGAAGAAATCTGGTTGGCGACCTTTTTTTTTAGGTCGCCAAATTTTTATTTGGGAAAAAAATATTTACTTTACTAGTACTACAATTTTGTAATTTCATTACTTCACTTCATTAATATTACAATTACTTCATTACTTCACTTCATTTCGTAGTACTACAATTACTTCACTTCATGTAGTTTTTACTACAATTGTAGTATACACTTTGTAGTCTTCAAACTGGTGAACGTGTGTGTGTTGTAGTCTTCATTTTGAAATGTAGTTTTTCCCTTCGCTAATCTATAGCTAGACCGCATTCAAAAGAATGTGCGCAAAAAATGAACACAAAAGAAGTATTTATAGTAAGTAAGTAACGTTTTTTAAACTAAAAAATATATATTTATTTGGAATATCATATTGAGGATTGTAATACGGGCTTGCCAGCCAACTTTCGTCCGCTTTCTTCTTGCCAGACAAAGTTAGGGAATGGTCTTTTGATTGTGGTCGACCTGTAACAAATGTAATTATTTATTTCATTTCTATGTTGTTGGATACATAATCTATGTAATTACACAAGAACGTGCAGTGAGTACTTATTGTAGCATGGCTTTTGTGTAAGTAGGTATATATTATCTTTGGTCGGTAGAGTGAAGAATGAATAAATTAGACGTGAATGTAATGCTGCCTGTAGTGTGATAGATAGAATAAAGAAAGGAGTGCCAAGATGGTTTGGTTATGTGGAACGTATGAACGAGGAAAGGATGGTTAGGAAAATATATGAGGCGAGTGTTGAAGGCAACAGAAATACAATAGAAAAATATTTGAGGATGGTCCTGTTAAAAGCCGCAATAACCGTAGAACTTGTATAAGAATGTGAATGAATGTGGCCGAAGCAAAAGTGGTGTGCCAGGATAGAAGAGTGTGGCGTTCAATCCTCTCTACCTAGCCCTGCGGGGAAACGACGTAATGGTTAGTTAGTTAGTTAGTATATATTATGAAAAAAATTGAAATACGACGAAGAACTCGTATTATTCCAACAATCATTATTATCATATTATTCTGATTTTAATATGTTACTAGCTATAACCCGTCAAAAATAACAGAGCACTGGTTCACGTCTTTATTAACTCCTATATGTAGTGTATCGCTGGGTCACCGCCTTCAAATTTACTTGCTCGGGGTTCAAGCCCCTTGATCCAGCCATTTATTTTCGTTTTTTTAGCAGCGAATTCGAAAGAAATTACGGAAATTATACGAGGTTATAGAGAGAAAACGAAATTATTATATTTAGGTAATATTATACGGTATATGATATTTTTCCAAAATATTTTTAAGTAAAAATTATGCTCCAATATTCTCACTACCCGTGACTGGATCTATGGTGCACGCAAGGAAAGTAACCTTCATATTATGTGGGGTATAAAAGCAAAGGCAGCAACATCCAAAAACTTTAAAAAATTATTTGAATGCAGTCACCGACGATTACTAATTTAAAATGTACTGAATTATATACTTTAAGTATCTATCCCTTCCAAAATCATATTTCCTATAAAATCTCGAATTTAGTACGTTCTAAATTAATAATCCTCGATGACTACATTCAATTTTATTGTAGATATTGCTGCCCCTGCTTTTATACCCCACACATGGAAATAAAAACACTTGCTTCTAAGTTCTACATTTTTATTCTTTTTTTAAAACAAGTGTTTTTATTTCCATACGTGTGACTACGGAGTTCTTTAAACATACCTTAGCGCTTCGAAACAACAAGGTTAAATTAAAAATTAATAAAAACTACGTAACGTGTACCAGGAAGTTACTCAACCTAAATCTTAAATCCCGAGTCCTTCCCGAGAACGGCTATTTTGACAATTCTCGGGTTGCTACAGGATGATTAAGGACGCCTCGGTTACGAGCATCTCGAGGCCGCCCTGAGAGCGCCCTCGGTCTAATATCCAGCGCTGTAACCTAGCACTTCCTAAAATCTTATGAATTAATTGCCACTAACTTTGCGGAGTGGCTGCAGGAACTGTGGAAATTCACACCAGGAGACGATTCTATTCGCAGAATGGTTTTACAATTTCGAGTCAAGTGAATTTATTGAAGTCCCCATCGAGGCCCGCCCTCATTTAAAGG
This sequence comes from Agrypnia vestita, assembly GCA_016648135.1. Lineage (NCBI taxonomy): Eukaryota > Metazoa > Arthropoda > Insecta > Trichoptera > Phryganeidae > Agrypnia > Agrypnia vestita. The sequence continues at coordinate 138,677 of JADDOH010006167.1, read as the reverse complement.
CTTGGGGGGTTTTATAAATTTGAGTGTGAACTTCGTCACTTTCACAATTTTCGCCATAAATCTTTTCATATTTTTTGTTGCCTCTCGTGATATTCTAGTTATCAATCTCTCTACCTTTCATCAGACAAAATCCATAATGCTGTTCAGAAACTCAAATATTGTAACGTAGTTGTGGGAGGCAAATTAAATACTTAAAATTAATTATCGTTTTATTTATTAACCAAGTCACTGGATTGGAACACCCTTCTTTAATTTACACCAATTTTGTAATGCGTACTGATTCATCATCATTCTTGGCACTCCAACCCTTGGTGGGTCTTGGCCTACTCAAAAATTTTCCTTCACTCATCTCGGTCTAGTGCCAGCTCTCTCCAGTTTCGAAGCTCTAAGGCAGATATATCTTTGAGGACGTTGTCACTCCATCTTAGTTTCGGCCTTCCTAAGCTCCTTCACCCTATTGGCCTTGAGTTCAGCAGGGACTTTGGTGCTTGATGCTCGGACATTCTCTCAACATGACCCAGCCACCGAAGTCTTCCCAGTTTTATAAATTTTGTGACGTTTGGCTCCTAAAATAGGGTATAGAGTTCATTGATGTAACGTCTGCGCCAAAAACCATTTTCTAGAACCGGTCTGAAGATACGCCTCAAAATTTTCCTTTCAAAATGTCCAGTGCTCGCTCATTCCTCATAGTTAGTACCCACGTCTCAGCTGCATACGTGAGCATTGGCCTAATAAGCGTTTTGTATACTAATATCGTGGTATTTCTGGACAGCAGGCTGGATTTTATCTGCTTTTGTAGGCGGAAAAAACAGCGATTTGCGCTCACTATGCGCTTCTGGATCTCTTCTGTAGTATTGTTGTAATGCGTACTGATTATTACTGCTAAATAAATTGTTTCTGATAAACTGATGCCCGTTTGCACTAGAAAATTTCTTGCTTGCCGGTAGGTACTTTCGTTTTTTATTAATGGTCATCTTTTATTGTCTGGTTCTGATGAATGTCAGCAAATCGAATGTGATTAATTAATGTGATTATTTCACAAAAACTACTGAACACCAATTATGATAAATCAGAGCGCTGTTCTTGAATTTACAGTCATTAAATTTTTCTAGAATATTTCACATACCAACTATTACACTGTTTCTTCATTAGCACTTATTACGTTGTTACTATCGCTTCAATCACTTTTGAGAAAATTCAGTTCAATTTTGCGCTAGGAAAATTCAATCAAATCACTCGATTATAAATTAGTAATTTTTTCAAGTCAATTCTATATAATTTATTTATTTTTTATATAACATTTACATTACAAACACAAATTTAATTCGTAAATTTTATAAATAAGTAAGAAATATACAAACATATAAAAACAAAAGCAAATATTAAACACATATAAAATCATTCACATCAAAGGTGTAGGAGAATTCTGTATTGAAATACCCTCTCAGAGACATTGAATAGATCAATATCCAGAGTAATATTGTTTAGCATAACAGACGTTGTCTTAGGTAATTATCGGGAACAAACCAATTCTTCGCATAATTTAAGGATTATCGATCATACCGCACAACGATCGATAAAAATGCCTAATCAGATACACATTCCTTCTAGTCTCTAAACTATTGTAGCCAAGCATATCCTGGAGGAACTCGGTTGGGTAGAGCCAAGGATAATGCCCGCACTCTCTCATGTCCAGATATCTTAGAAAGTTTTTTTGTACTTTCTCTGCCATAAGTGAGTACTTAAGCTCATGTGGCCCCCAAATCTTCGAGCCACTCCGGTTATAGCTAGTTTAAGGGGGGGGTAAGGTTTTTAACTTTTTTTTTTGCATTTTATTTTTAATTTTTTAAATGAATGTATAACATCGCAAGAATATTGTGTCAAAATTTCAAGTCAATCGGAGCAAAATTGACGAAATTATGAACATTTGAACGATACTCAGACTGATTTTCTATACCTGCTCGGGCACCTAAGAGACGCGCTCACCTGAGGACTACCGGACGTGCTATTGTATTGGAAGAGATTTGCATAGACAAGGACAAAAAGATGCTGATGATGAAAGCTCTTTGATGTGTGAACATGGCATCGACGATTATGTGTAAGTATAAAATAAGTGTTGAGTTTTATTTTGAATTTTACAGTGTGCAAAACTTTAAAGCGTATTCCCCACATCTCACGTTTTCAAAGTCGGTGTCCATCATAACTTCAAAACTACTGCACCGATCCTTTTGAAATTTTGAACACTATTTCTGTGCATAATTTACGAGGAAGTTTGTTATTAATTTTTATTTTTTAATAACAAATTAGTCAATATTTTTTGCAAAAAATCGCGTTTTTCCCTTCAAAGTGTTTCAAAAAAATTGAAAAATTGAAATTTCAAAAAACCCTCCCAGCGTTACCTGGAAAAAGCTATTATCTAACGAATGAACTTTGATTTTTTGATTTTAGATGATCTAGCACCGAGTTATGATGGACACCGCAATTCTCCTTTATTCCGAGACACGTTCGAATAATTGCTGCCATTGCCGTATTTTTTAATATTTCGTCTTTTAAATTTTACACAATATTTGTCAAATGTAATGATATTTAAGCATGACACTTTTTTCATTGTCTCGAATTACGTTTAAATATTAAATAAACTACCCAAAATGTATCTTGGGTCGTCCACAGTAATACGCCAGACTGACGATACATCCATTCTGCTCCCGACGCCAGCCCTTATTTTACGACCGCCCCGTTGGAGGTCAGCGAAATTGCGGGGTCCAATTAGGAGGTCTCGCCCGCGATAGTTGGAAAGTTGTAACGTGTATCTAAGACCACTGAAGTCTGCAAATAACACTTTACAAACGTTTTGCTCAGCGAGATTAACCCCGCGAGACTCCGACGCAGTATTATTCTGAAAAATTTTTTTTAAATTTTTTTTTGTTTAAATTCTTCAAATAACAATAACATTACGAGATCATTAATCTTTTAGATTGAAAAATCTTTTAAATTAACAAAAAAATCAATTTAAACTTTATTTGTACAATCGTATATGCATATAGGTATTTACTAGCTATGAATTAAGCTAAGACACCAACCAATATTTTTATTTTAAAAAGAGATGCGAATACGAATACGTATCACATCAATCAATATTCTTAAAATTTTCAAAATAAGCTAAACGCTTGTGCTATGAAAATAGGATGAACTTGTTGGAGTTCTGGGATGGGATTCGAACCACCAACGATCAGATCACAAGGCGAGCGTCATGACCATTATACCAACAAGCTACTTTAATATAATAATTGAATTTTGGAAGAACAGTTCTTTTAAGATAAGGTTTACACATCGTGGTGACATTAATTTTAATAAATAAAATCAAAAACACTTTTCACCATTTTAATATATAAAAAATTATCAATTTGTTTCTAAAACAATGTTTCCAACTTCAAGGTGAGAAAATTATTTCGAGTATCTTTATTTAAGAATCTTCAGTATGAGTATACTTGTTATCCTGAAGATGAGAAGATTGTTGTCGAAAATGTTGATGTTTTATCTAATAAAGTTGTGAAAACAAATTAATTTTGATTCTATTTCATTAAGATAATTATAATAAGGTATATAATAATATTATTATTAAAAATAATTTCATTATCTATTAATTTGATTATCCATTCTTAACTTGAATAGCGATTACCTTAACCCTTGGAATATTAGGAATCCCATTAATACACATAAATAGTGGGCTTAAAAAATGTATGAGATCCTTTTTTTAAATAACTAAATTTAGTCATAAAATACTAGGGATATATTTTTAGAGTAAAATTTAGCGGCGATTAAAATTGCATAAATTTAAGTCCAGTATAGTTTTGAATTAAACAGTTACTGCATTTTCACATTCAAAACAACAGTTAAAATTAGGTCACTGTCGCGTGAGTGCTGTATTTAACTACCTATGAAATAATTCCGCTCGGGAATAATTACTCTACCGGAAATTAATGTTTCAAGTTATATAAAAAATTCCTTTTTTTTTTTCAATGAACAGTATAATAATAGGAGAAAATTTCTCGTGCTTGTCATGATGGTGGTGAGGAGGAATTGATATCAGCTTTCCGCAGTTCTCTGAAAAAATGACTGTTTTTTTGTAAAAAAATCTCTACAAATATCTAGCAAAACAGAAAATCCCATCTCTTTAAATCATTACAAAAGCAGCATGTTGCAAAAAACAAAGCTATTTACTGTAGGAGACAAAATAAATTTCACCCTTTAATGTGAACAAATGTGTTTTAGGACGATTGTAACATTGCGCAATTTATTTTAAATTGCTCAGAAAAAGTGTATTAAGGATTTTAATGCACGAGGCAGAAATTTCAACTTAACTTGTATAAATAGATGTACAATGCATGGTCAGATAACTGATTACTTTTTCACCATCAACATTCATACATCTTCTCATCCATGCTCGTCGACTGTTGAGGTTTTTAAAAGCACCACTTTTCAGAATCTGATCAAGTTGCAGTACCTGGACATGTCAAGTCTTCTGTATTTTTGAAATCATCAACATTCTTATCATTTTTCCTAGTTTCTTCAATCCGCATGATGAAACTATCTAAGTGATTTTTTTTTCTCTCATTTTCAATGCATTCAATATTATTTCATTCCTCTTATGCCAGCTCCAGCATTTATTTTCATACAGGATTTATATTTAGAGAGATAACAATATTACTTTGGACATTGATCTGTCCATGTCTCTGAGAGAGTATTTCGAAGCAGGTTACTCCTATATCTTTGACGTGAATGATTTTATATATGTTTGACTATTTTTTTTGTTTATATATGTTTATATATTTCTAACTTATTTATAACATTTACGAATTAAATTTGTGTTTGTAATGTAAATGTTATATAAAAAATAAATATATTGGAAAAATTAAAAAAAAAAATTTACTTTCATACACCAGTATTGTTTTATCTCCATTAGTACCGCATGTTGCGTTTCAGCTTCCATTAAAGAGTATTGCAATAAATACTGAAACCTATTACGCGTTTATCTTTTATATATTATTTTTAACACGCCAATAATTTTATTCCATGCAATCATTCTTCCGAAATATTTCAGAGCATTTCCATTATTTTAAATAAACTTCCCAAATTTTTATCCTTGTTCCTAGACTTTATCAGCTACTCGCATTTCACAGTTGTGTTATTTTAGTTCCTTTTAAATATCATAAATTTTCTTTGATATACATTTCAACCTTTAGTTGATGATATAAACAAATAACATTTTTAATTTGAAATAAAATTGTCACAAGATGGTAGAAGTGACATGATGGAAAATGCGAGAAATTGGGGATTTCTCAGTACTCTATAATTTTTACATTGTAAATTGCTAGAAGGCTCTGGTCTATCAGATTCTAAAAGCATCGCAAAGCAACATGGACTGTCAAAGAGATTGAGGGACCCGCTGCGCGCAGGTATTTGCGTTGTTGTGGCAGAATGCGAATCATAGAATCTAGCGAACTGGAAATCCACGTGATAACATGTAAATATGTAATATATTAGGTCCTTACATATGAAATTGGCGTTTAGTATGGGAGGAATATAAAGCCGATTTTTTTTTATTATAATATATTTATTTAATCAAAGTATGTACCATTGCTATCTATGCACTTTTGCCATCTCATAGGTAGTTCATCGATCTCTTTACTAAAAAAACCATTCGGACGGGAATCAATAAAATCTTTGAAGGCGGTTTGGACTGCCCCATCGGAGTTGAATTTTTTCCTTTGCAAGAAGTTATCCAAATTTCGAAAAAAATGGTAATCTGTTGGGGCAAGGTCCGGAGAGTACGGTGGATGTCTTAGACATTCCAATTGAAGCTCCTCTAATTTGGTAGCCGTCTGTTGTGCAGTGTGTGGTCTAGCGTTATCATGAAGCAGCAGTGGCCTAGAGCGATTAACCAGCCTCGGTTGTTTAGCAGCTAGCTTTTCCATCATGGTTTTCAGTTGCTGACAATAGACATCTGCCGTAATCGTCTGGCCAGATTTAAGAAAGCTGTAGTGAACGACACCAGCACTAGTCCACCAAACGCTCACAAGTAACTTTTTTGGAGTCACTTTTCGCTTGGGGCATAGTTTGGCTGGTTCGGCAGGGTTCAGCCATTGCGATGAGCGCTTCCGATTATCGTACAGGATCCTCTTTTCATCACAGGTAATGATTCGATTTAAAATCCCTTCATTATTGTGCCGGTTGAGTAATGTAACGCCGCAGTCAACGCGCGTTTGTTGATTTGCTTCACTCAATTCGTGAGGTACCCACCTTTCAAGCTTTTTCACCTTACCAATTTGCTTCAAGTGGATTAAAACAGTTTTATCACTAACACCGCAGCCTGCAGCTAACTCGAATGTGGTTTGCGATGGATCTGCTTCCACAATAGCCTTCAATTCTTCATTATCAACTTTGGTCTCCGGCCGTCCACGGGGCTTGTTCTGCAGGTCGAAATTTCCAGAACGAAAACGTTGGAACCAAAAACGCACTGTGTTTTCTTTTGCGGCACCGTCGCCATACACATCATTAATCCTTCGAGCCGTGTCTGCAGCACTGGTGCCACGGTGGAACTCGTACTCGTAAATAACGCGATATTTCAAGTTTTTCATTTTGTAAACTGAGTGACGCAAAGAAAAAAACAATTGAGGAAAAAACAAATGAATTATAATTTTCAAAACACAAATACATGAGTAAATAGCTGTATAAATTTGGATTTGGAATTCCTAACCAAAGAGAAGATATTTGAGATCAAATTTGCCAGTACGGCAAAACGCCAATTTCTTATGTAAGGACCTAATATTATACTAAATCGAAAGAGAAAAATTCCTACTTACGTATTTGTAATATATTTAGGAGTGATAAGTAGCGTGAATTTCAAAATTGAAATATATAAAAATGAAAATAATACGTTTATTGATGTGACATGTATTTTGTGAAGCTATCTATCTCTCCTTAAAAATAATCATGAAATTATTGTTACAGTAACGTAAAAGTATTCAATTACAATCATTTTCTTCTCACTTCTTTAACTTTTCTTTTTATTTTAAGCAAATCTGTTATATGTACTTGAATCTTTAACAGTAATCTAAATTTATACAATTCTATTTATGTACTTGAACCTTTTAACTGTATATCTGTTTTATGTTATTTTTTAAATTTATATTCTGTATATTTGTAGAAGCCTATAAGGGCGTTTAATAAATAAATAAATATCTTATATATTAAGTGTTATATTGTTCACTAGTGATACGATTCCCATAAATTTTCACATACTCAGTTGCCAACTTTCCAGACCCTACACATTGCAATAAATATATATTATTTATTTAATCTTCTTTAGAACCCTTCCTGCGGTAATTTTCGCACAATATAGCTAACCACGTTATTAATGTGTCATTTTATTTGAAGATTGCTATAGCTGAACGTGTGTGCCTCCTTTTTTTGTCACCCGCTGTACTTCCGAGTGATATACGCTCTAGCACTTAATTCTCCACGCGTGGCACTTAACTTTACGACCTGTAAAAATGTGCCATTTCCACATCCGACATCACCATTGTAGCACCTACCAAACATGTCATTTCTCCTACTCTACGCAGAATATTTGTTCCCGTTATCATATATCCTTAATGGTGACTTTGAAAGGACGAAAATGCAATAGAAGAAACTTATTTTAAAAAACAATTATTTGTGTCGTTTCGATTTATATTTAATTCTTATTTATATGGACTCGTTGTGTCACAAGATTGAACAATATTTATTGTTTTTATTTTTATTTTTTAACATACAGACCGTCAACAGGTCATTGATGACCCTAATAGATGGTCATTTAGTGACATTAGAGTACAAGTTTACTTATTTTGTGAACATTTGAATATGATAATATATAATGGACTTAGTACACTTTTTACAGTTAATAAATAATTAATAATGAAAAATAATAAATGACAAAATATATAAATATAAAAATATCGCATATCAATAAGTAGTTCAATATTTTCTTTTACCTACAATTATTTTACATAAATATACATCGCAAATCAATAAACTTTTTAAATAAATAAATCAATAAGTTTTTACATAGTACAGAATTAATGATGAAAATAAATAAATTAATAATAAAAGGTGTCATAAAGATAAATAAATTTTAAACAGTATTGAGTATAATATAAAGACTAGATTAACAGGTTTACGGCGAGTACACGGGTTCCAAGGTCAACATCGTGTGTCTATGAGGAAGCATGAATTACACGCTTGAAGGACCGTCAACCAAGTTTATCAATATTTCGCTTTTGAACCGAGCCTGTGTCATAAAGAATATGTCAAGTTTGCAGTTTCTGGATGATATTCCGTTTTTTTTTAACTATTTATTTATCTTTATCTTGATACGTTCCGGTAGGAAAAGGAGCCACTCATCTGTGCCGAGATGAGCAGCTTACAATATAGCGATAATAAAATTGTATCAATTCAAAATAAAATACTATTTTCTGTATTATTAAAAATGCATACATAAAAGTTTTTAATTTAACTATCACTACCAATAGAGAAATATTATAATTTTATTATATTACGGAACGTTTATGTGTGTGGAACAACAATTCTCATCTCAAGTTATTATCTTAATCCAAAGCTGAAACTTTATTTTATACAACACGCCACCTACCGCATGGTGGCGCCATCTGTTTTAAGAAGTTCTAAACTTAAACCCCTATCGCAGTCATTACGAACTAACTCATCCGTCTTGTGGAAGCCAATTGTGTTTTAGGACCAAACTCTCTTTTGTAGTTTCAATTATTTGCTGTATTTTAATTACCCAGGAATTAAAGGTTTTTGAGTTAAATTTACGTTTTTAAAATGTCATATTTAATAAATATAAGAATATTCAACTGACTGTGTTGAAATTTGTATGTCGCACGTCAATTTTGAGCTAAGAATGTTCTATTTTTATATATTGTTAGATCTACTAGATCTACTATGTAGAAGCCTGAACAACCGTCGAGCTTGCATGCGAAGATGTTTGAATGTAGACGAAGCGAAAGTTGTACCTCAGGACAGAAGAGTATGGCGCTCTATCCTCTCTGCCTACCCCCACGGGGAGACGGCGTGATGGTAAGTAAGTAAGTAAGTCAGTACTACGTATCAAAGAGTCAAATTCGCCTGGTCTTTAAGATTAAGTATGCAAAATTTAGGTCAGATTGCTTCAACGGTGTAGATTTGTATAGAGAATGTACAGACAGATAGACAGGGAGACATTGAGTTTCAAAGGTATAGATTTATATCCCTATAGTATATAATTTACCTATATTGTATATTTATATACCAATATATTAGGTCCTTACATATGAAATTGGCGTTTTGCCGTACTGGCAAATTTGATCTCAAATATCTTCTCTTTGGTTAGGAATTCCAAATCCAAATTAATACAGCTATTTACTCATGTATTTGTGTTTTGAAAATTATAATTCATTTGTTTTTTCCTCAATTGTTTTTTTCTTTGCGTCACTCAGTTTACAAAATGAAAAACTTGAAATATCGCGTTATTTACGAGTACGAGTTCCACCGTGGCACCAGTGCTGCAGAAACGGCTCGAAGGATTAATGATGTGTATGGCGACGGTGCCGCAAAAGAAAACACAGTGAGTTTTTGGTTCCAACGTTTTCGTTCTGGAAATTTCGACCTGCAGAACAAGCCCCGTGGACGGCCGGAGACCAAAGTTGATAATGAAGATTGAAGGCTATTGTGGAAGCGGATCCATCGCAAACCACATCCGAGTTAGCTGCAGGCTGCGGTGTTAGTGATAAAACTGTTTTAATCCACTTGAAGCAAATTGGTAAGGTGAAAAAGCTTGAAAGGTGGGGACCTCACGAATTGAGTGAAGCAAATCAACAAACGCGCATTGACTGCTGCGTTGCATTACTCAACCGGCACAATAATGAAGGGATTTTAAATCGAATCATTACCTGTGATGAAAAGTGGATCATGTACGATAATCGGAAGCGCTCATTGCAATGGCTGAACCCTGCCGAACCAGCCAAACCATGCCCCAAGCGAAAATTGACTCCAAAAAAGTTACTTGTGAGCGTTTGGTGGACTAGTGCTGGTGTCGTTCACTACAGCTTTCTTAAATCTGACCGGACGATTACGGCAGATGTCTATTGTCAGCAACTGCAAACCATGATGGAAAAGCTAGCTGCTAAACAACCGAGGCTGGTTAATCGCTCTAGGCCACTGGTGCTTCATGATAACGCTAGACCACACACTGCACAACAGACGGCTACCAAATTAGAGGAGCTTCAATTGGAATGTCTAAGACATCCACCGTACTCTCCGGACTTTGCCTCAACAGATTACCATTTTTTTCGAAATTTGGATAACTTCTTGCAAAGGAAAAAATTCAACTCCGATGGGTCAGTCCAAACCGCCTTCAAAGATTTTATTGATTCCCGTCCGAATGGTTTTTTTAGTAAAAGGATCGATGAACTACCTATGAGATGGCAAAAGTGCATAGATAGCAATGGTACATACATTGATTAAATAAATATATTATAATAAAAAAAAATCGGCTTTATGTTCCTCCCATACTAAACGTCAATTTCATATGTAAGGACCTAATATAATATGATATAATAATAGAGTCTCTTGAGGAGCCCAAGATCCACCAGGGATTGTAGAGCTAAGAGTGACGATATAATATATAGACATGTCAATATAAGAACAAATAAATATGTGTGTTAACATAAAAAGTGTCCGTTTTTATACAAATTTAAAAATACGGGAAAAAATCAGCAAATTATTAAAGGTTCGTCGGAAAAAAAAATTTGCTTTGCAAGATGTGATACATACGTTATGTTACCTTTATTTTTATTTTTAATTACAGGCATTAATTAATATGGAATGTCAAGTAGATAAAGTGAGCACTTCCGCAACCTCATTTTGATCGCGTTTAATTATTTATTGCTGAGGCATCAAAAATTTGTAAAACGTTAACAAAACGTTTTAAATACTAAATGAGAAAATATTTTTGTTTAATCTGTTATATATTATATTTTATTGTGTCCTCTTTATTTGAAAAAAAAAACGGGTACAATTTATATTTACAACTAATATAATAACAAAAATAAAAACATAAGTGATTCGTGTATCAAAAATGTTAATTTTATGTTTAATTACTTTGTTAATTTTATAAATAAAAAACTTTGTGACTGTGTAGTTATAAAGTTTACCACGTTTATTATTATGATGTTGCTGATTGAAATATTTTGGTCATATTGGATGTTCATCAACCAATCCATAAAATAGCTATTGTGCATCTATCTTGATAAGATATAGCAGAATTAAAGCCATTTGACGTCAAAATGACCAATATAATTAATATATTATACTATAAAATATATTAAATAATCCGAAATTTTCGGACGCGCAACTTATATCACTCCTCTGATGAAATATTATATTATATGTTAAAATATATATTTTAAACCTTGAGAAATATTGACAAAGCTTCAAAAATATATCTTGCGCCGACCGCGCCAGGCCCGCGAGGGAAAACTGTGCTACCGCCATCTGGCGCGTCATAAAAAAAGTTCAAACTGTCATTACCCAAACTGCCGCCATATTGCCTTTTTGACTTTTGCCGTATATCAATCCGGCATTTATCCTTTTTATTTCACAAACGAATCGGAACAAACACAATTGTCTCGCTCCAATTGTCGGGTGCAGTATTTTTTGTAAAATATCAGGATTGTTCGGTATTATTGTAGTGTTTCCCGGACGGTGCTGTCCTTCGTTGATTTCAAATTTGAAAATGTTTTATTGTTGTCCTACGTTTTGAGATTTTGTTCAGCTACGCATCCATTTATTTGTATTTCGTTTCTTAAGTGATTTTTCAACGAATGATGACGATACGCACATTGATAATTAGCTACGTTCGTAGTCACCAGTGTGATGAGTTTGTGTATGGAAAATTGGCTATTGTAGTTAGGGTTGCCACCCGTACTTTATTAAAAAGTATTGTACGTTATTTCGGGTAATTATACTCCAGTGGCGTGCTGCGCATACAAGTAAAAAAGCTGTGCATTAGTAAAGATTCTGAGAAACAAATATTAATTAAATAATCCTTATCTTAAGAAAAAGTTGATTTAAAATTCTAGCCGTAATTCGTCCTACGGCTAGAAGTTTTATTTCCGACTTTTCTGTGCTTAACTTCATGTGACTTCTTCATTTATTTTGCCAACCAATTTGTTCCACAGATATAGTCAAGTCGAGAAAAAAATCGTGTATTTTTAATGCTGCGAGTTTTGTGCAATAGCATCCTTCTTCGAAAAGTCCTATGCCAGGCGCACGTCATGCAGAAATGTTATTTTTTACAAATTCCACCCAAAACTTTCGGTGTAAATTTTATGTCTTTTCTATGGTAAATGTAAATACGAATACGACAAATACCATCTGTTATCTGTCATATAATAATGATATAATAAAATTTTTGATTTATTCTTTTGAAAAGAAACGTACATCTGAAATTCGTATTGTTCTCGATTTAATTATATATAAATCGTCTTCGAAATACATTGAAATTTTTCGCCGTATTAGCTATACCTATATAAAATATTTATTTATTTAGGAAATATTGTTCACAATACTTATTTTATAGTGCAGTTATTTTTGTGGATTGAAGGTACTCAAAATAGGTCATTATATATAGTTAATTTTTTTTTAAATGTATATACCCTTATAGGTATATGCGTATATATATTTTTAATATAGGTATATAGTCGGTCACAGCATAACCTAAGTTTATACCCACTGCACGCCACTGTTATACTCTATACTTTATGAGAACAATAAAGTACGCGAAAATACTTTATTTCGCATGATTTGATTTCTCTGGGATTCATTTTACTTATAACATACAAAAAAAGTTGATCGTAGAAATTTTTGCGTAACACGGAACGAGAGAGTTATCGGGGTCGATGACGTTATCGATTGTTGCCGAATAGGTTCAATAATTGACGATATACACTGTGGCGGTCGCCACATAAACACTCGTTTTTTAATGCAACCAAACCTCAAATGTCAACATAGTCAATGTCATTGTAAAAAATTCTTGTTTGCTTTGTGTAAGGCGGATTGAGTGCAGTTAAAATACGATTAATTGATTTTATAGAGTTTTTCCTGCGATGAATAGCAAATGGCGAGACTAAAGAAACAAAGCGTTTCTGAATCTGATAAAAATGAATGACTATTTACTTTAATTTAATAATATATACTGCAAACATTCTGTATTAAGTAGTGATAATTATTTGTTATAAGTTGCTAAAAGTAATGAAAAATATGTTTTTAAGTAAAATAAAACGTACTTAATTTTGACACAATGTACTTTTTTTCTACCTTTAACAACCAATGTTCTTTATTTGCACAAAAAAAGGTGGAAACCCTAATTGTAGTTGTGCAGGAAGATAAATAATGCTGAATGTGTAATGTATTATGAGATCATTTCCATCAGTAAGAGACATGAATCTCGCTAGGCACGTGCGGCGCTGAAAGCATACTATGTGAATTATTTGATTACGCTCGAGTTTACAGGATGGTCAGAAATACTCATATTTTCCGTTGATTTACTGATGATTACAGTTGAGGACCCCATGGCAAGAAGTTGTTAACTAACAATTTTGTCAAAAATGAGTTAATAAGCCGTCTAAACTAAATATTGTACGCTCTTTCCATTGAAAATAAGTTCAGAACTTAAAAATAATTAGAACATATTTAAATCATAGGGGTGAACATGTTAACTGCACTTTTTCATAAAAATTAAATCAGTTACTTATAGGAAGAACATGTTATCTTCAATAATAACATGTTCATGCCATCATTCTGAAATTAACACGCCTTTTAATTTGATTGGAATATTTATGGATAATATAAATTTTACTCTGGCAGTACTGTCGTATATTTGTTTTTATTTGAAGACTACCTATTATAATATGTACTTATATATTATTTTTCAATAATTTTAAATGGTACATACCATGTTTTGTATTTTTAATTAACATGCCAAGAATTTTGTAATTTTGGATAATGGATGGTAAAAAGGGATAGCATTTGAAGAGTTGTTACCAATTTTAAAAAGGTGTTATTCTATTAAAAATGAGTTCCAGAGGTGAAAAAATGGTTGTTAACTACATTTTTTTAGGAAAAATTAGTCTATTTTTATGTTTTTGTGCATAAATGTATTTTTTTTTACTTTATAAATACTTTTTTGATATTTTAGTGACGTAAATCTATAAAAATTAATCTTGAATTAGCAATTAAACATATTTTTCAAAGACGAAATGCAATTGTCTAATTATCTCAAAATGTTAGTTAACAACTTCTTGCCATGGGGCCTTCAATTTACAATAATTAAATGCAGGGTAACGTGGCCTAGATTACGGCGGTCGGCGAAAGAGTAGTGATGGTACCGGCGTGCGGCTGGGTTGTTGGCTCGCGGGCGGCTTCTAATTGGTCGCTCGCCAGTGCCTGCTTGAGCTCCCGTTTGCCCAGAGCGGCTTAAAACCACGCGGGCCTCGACCCACCATAGCTTTATAGAACTTTGAAGTTTAAGATCACTCAGAGCAAGATCCATTCCTTGACATCATTGAATTTACGTAATTTGACTGTGAACTCATTTTTCTGTCTTCTGATTGGCGGATATATAATCTCACCATTTAGTCGGTAACTGATCCGTAGTTGATGGCGTCATCCATAGCCAATGAATGGGGCTATTGGAGTCGTCATCGTTGGTTCAGTCAACGGTTAAAAGGGGTGTCAACCTTATGACATTTGTCAGATTTCCATCGGTCGCTAGCTTTGTATTACGTTGCTATCAGTATAGTATTGAAATAAATCGAGTGAATTGTTGTGACCCGACTAATTATTATTTCGATCTTACCAGGATTTTACAAGTATTTTGTGAAATTTTTCATTTATTATTGCCACAAAAGAAAAAAGCGAGATTTTCTTCTCCGAGCGATCTTACTCACCCACTAACAAAAGCCCCCGATGAAAATGAAAAAAGTCATCGTCTGCGAGATCAAAAATGAAAAATAAAAAAAACGAAAATGGCATGAAATATTAGTTCCATCATTTCCTCCCCGAGGGTACAGACGGCTATTAAAACTTTTCCCCAGAAAATAACGGTCTTCATTGAGTTACAAAACTTTAATATTTTATGGACACACCCAGTTCAAGTTAATAGCGCGAGAAATTTTATTCATTATAAAACGCCGAGGTTCACTCCTAGTTCCGTGACAAGAGTCGCTGGTTAGAAAATAAACAGCAACTCGTTTATAAGTTATGAAAATACATTTACACCTGACCGATATATTGATATGCATTACATAAGCCTACCGAGCTATTCTGTCCTGACATACAACTTTCGCCTCATCTACATTCATACATCTTCTCATGCAAGCTCGACGGTTGTTGAGGCTTCTAACAGGACCATCTTCCAGTATCTTAGTAATCTGGTCATGCCACGTCTTTCGTGGTCGCCCTCTCTTTCTGACGCCGTCAACACTTGCATTATATATCTTTTTTACCATTCTTTCCTCATTCATTCGCTCAACATGCCCAAACCACCTGAGCGCCCCTATTTTTATTCTATGAATTATGCTACGATGAGCTTTACATTCATTCCTAATATGTTCATTCTTTACTCTATCATACATGGATTTGGTACACATACGTCTAAGGGATCTCATCTCCACTGCATTCAAATAGTAAGTACCTACAATATATTTTTTATCACTATTTAATAATAATCGTGCTATTGCTATGGTAATCAATAATATTTACATGTTGTTACTTACTTTCAATACATATGATCCTTTACATATATTATTTTATAATCATTATTGTCTTTGTATTATATAACATCTACTGTTTATACTCCCTTTATATTAACTCGTGGCGTCTGCTTGTCTTCTTGTCTGAGAAAAATCTTTGGATCCATTTTAAACCCCTTTCCCATGATCCAATTGAGCTGAAACTTTGCAAACAGACTCGTGGCAACGATCAAGAAGATCTTTCAAATTTTCGTTAAAAAAAATTAATAAATTTTTGGATTTTTCAAATTTTGAATGGTTTTTTCATACAACTTATTAAGTTGTATGAAATTATTTCAATGCGTCTGGTAGACGCGAAACCTAATTATAGTATAATTTCAGATTTTTGGAAATTTTTTATTACTTCCTTTCGTAGCGTCGCCCGACCGAAGCCCAACGCGTAGGTTAAGCGAAAAAAAATGTTTCGACTAGTAAATGAGAAAGGGAGTATAATAAAAACTTGGTTTTTATGGGTTACTTTTTACTATGCACATTTTATATTTGTACCCTTAATCAATTGATTAATTTTACAATTATATAGTACCTACATATTTTTTTCCATATTTTTATTATTTTGTTCTCACTATATTTTCAGCTGCTCATCTCGGTTCTTTCTAGTGAGATGAGCGGCTCTATGACATGTAACAAGATGAAGATAAATCAATAAAATAAAAATATATATAAATAAAGAGAAATTTTAGAAGTCTCACAGAGACAAGGCTCTTCATATAGAAACATGCACGGAAAACTTTATAGGATAGCCGCAGGGCTTATCAAAGTTAATAATTTTGTTAATCCGTAATTTCCTATAACGTCCGTAATTTTATTCACGGCTTAAAAATCAAATTACATGGCTGGAAGTAGGGCGCGAACCTAAGGACGCAAAAATACCAGCGCGGTAACCAGCGACATTGCTACCACCACCTCTTCACGGACCGTCAAAAATAAACCGTACACTTTTACTAGGACTAGGTGTACGTCAAGTGATCTGTATCTTTGATTTTTATAGCGTTAACTTTGTGGTTGGGCATATTTATTAATTTTATTTAAACAGCTCTATATTAACCACTTAACTAAACTTAGTTAACGGGTTAGTACAAAGTTGTTTAATAAAAATTAATTCTCTATCAGGTTACATTTGAATATTGAATAGTATAGATACCATATTACAAGTTTTCATAGAATTGACATATTATATATCAAAATACAGAAAAAATATAAAAAAGAAAAAATAAAGGTTTAAATTAAAAACAAATCATGCGAGTCAAAGAAAAAAAGGAATCGAGAATGGAGAGGAAAGGACAGATGTACTTAGTTAAAAGGGGAAGAGACATGAAGAAACAGAAGAGCAAGAGGCATATAGCATAAAGATATGTGAGCAATACATCTGAATATACGAGGTTTGGGTAAAAGACAGATGATGTATTAAAAAAAGAGAAGAAAAATTTATAACTAAGGTGAATATCCAAAAGTTTTAAATTCATAAATTGATGAATTGAAGTATCCAAGTCACTGAATATAATGTTGAACAAATTAGACGAGCGATATATAAAGACTTTTGCCGGAAGTTAATATTACAATCTTAAAGGCTCAAGGACTTGACCGATTGAGTGATTCTTCCGTGTGTATTATTATCTGGCTTTAGTGATCACTTATAAAGAGTTACATAAAATTTTATTGAAATTAACTTTTTAAGGGTTTTTACAAATTTATGTATTTTCCATCTACATGTGTAATAATTTAACCCAAAAAAATATCAATACAATCTTGCTTATGATCAAGGTGATTACGATATTAGAGAAATGTATACGAACAATTATAATAAAAATTATAAGATAAATAATTTTTCTGTTAACTTATTTTTTAACAGAGTAAAAATATGGCCATAAAATCTCTTACAAAAATTCATAGCATCTGTTTACAATGTGATGAACCTTCGTAGCCTACAAATACTACAGCGTATAGAAAGTACGAAAATATTATTATAAAAAATATATATATTCAAGCATTTCGATTCACCAATCCTGCTTTGCCAAATACACAATGAAAAACATTCATTATCGGAGGCTTTCACGGCGTAGTGAAAGAAAAGGCTACGACATACGTTATATTAAGATCTCTACAACCCTAAACAGAATACACAACCTTCCGCACAGCACGCGTGGCAGCCTTATTCCGAGGAAACAATATTTGATTTACTCTACGACTCGCGCGTGCCTCCTCGATTACAATACATGTAGACATCTCGACAGTGTTTGCTTAAGGGATGTCGAGGCTTTGTATAAAAATCTAGTGTCTACATTACTACGAAATTTAGGGGAGGGTCTAACAAGCCTTATAAGGTCTATGAAGTACATTTTTTTCCTTACTTTAATATTTTTTGTCTACGACAAATATACCCTTAAGGCATAAAACACAATGTTAATATTATTAGTTTGTAATTAGAGTAACAATACTAAGAAATTTTATTCGAAATTGGTATAAATGTTAATAGAGGTATTTTGTCGGTATTCATGAAGGAATTATATTATCATGATTATGGAATTAATGTTGTGCATAAATATTAAAACAAAAACATCTAAATAAAAACAATATATTACATGTGTTATTTCAGATGAGAATTTTAATTTAGCCCTTAAAATATATAATTGTAGCTTCTAATTCTTCTTTTGTTTTAATAACATTAAAATTTACACATTTTACGAACTTTTAATGTACTATAAAAACTAATACTTAATATAAGCATCATTGGTTACGTGAAAATAAAATATGATTATAAAAAGTATTCGAATTATTAAAAGAATACAAGACCGTCAATAATGACCTATATATTGATGGTCGGTTTGAAAATAAATAATAATAAATTAAATAAAGCATAAATCTTAATATTTTCACAATTACTGTTATAATTATTGTAGAAAATTCCCAATTGCATAATATAAGCGTAGCGCTATCTTCGTCAATACCAATTGAAATTGAAATACCAATTTAAATAGCGACATATTTGAATTGCTGCCATATGTGCATGGAAGTTAATGTACACTTATGAATATTATGAATTAAATTTATTTAATAACATACATATATCGAACTTTCATTTTAAAAATTAATAAATATACATATTAAATAATTTTTATCACGATGATGGAGAATCCTGCTTAGGAAAATCCCTTCAGAGATTACCAGCGAAAGTGCTTTTGATTCACACCAAGGAGTTGTAAATAGTTCGCAGTACACAGAACAAATCCTATTATTCTCAATGCATTACCAATGACTCTTTTTATGTGATCTAAAATATCTAATGCCTAGATCCTTATCATTCGATATCCGTGACGTAATATTAACGTCGAGGAGCGGAGGTTTTAAAAGACACTATTTAAAAATGACCTCCAAACGCCTCGACAAAATCTGCGTCCCTTACCACTTTTTCGCCCCATGCAAGGAATTTATCATCGCTAGCCACGTATTTAACATTTACTAGAACATTCAGTTCTCAATTCTCGCACACTTATTTTCTACGCCAATTAGGTACTTCACTCGATTATTCATTTTATTTATCGCTTCGCGATTCATGACTGGCTGCACTGGACGTCGTCTCGCGCATACTTCGCAGCCGACTACGCACTGTCGAACACAACAACTGTGCTGCAGCCTAGTTCCGTATTTAAACCTGAAAATGCTGGGATTTCCGAATTTTCTAGATTATTCTAATATTAAGGAAAATGTTCTCCTTGCTTCTTGGTTATACCAGACTTTTCTAGACGTTTTCCGAAGATGTAGATCACTCTTGATTGTTATAAGCCGTGCTAGATCCTTCGATAGTGTTATGACATATTAGAAGGGATTCGGACAGTGTGTAAATTCTTTGAAGCGTCTCGTTACGGTATATTTGAAAGAGATTGTGATATTAAATTAAATCGTTTAGTGTAGGTACTTATCGTTAGTAAAGGTCTTTTCATATAAGCTTGTAATTGATTTTGTGTGGGTACAGTGCGTAATACGCGCATTGTTTCGTTGTGTTAAGTTTACGGGTATACCCCTCTCGTATCCGTAAACTCAACACAACGAAACAATGCGCGTGAATGCTCTGTACCCACACTAACTCAATTGAAAGCTTATATGAAAAGACCTGTACCTGTAATGAATCGCAATGTGATGCTAGGGATTTATATTTTATTTATGCAAATATTCCACGTTACACAAGTTCATCAAACTACGTTAACATAAATCCAATTAAAAACGTATATTCGTGTCGAGCCTGATTACAAGGTCCGACATAATGATACCCCTAATTACTGACATTTTGATTTATTGCTTTAGTTGTCAAACTACGTGGTATTAAGAATATGTAGTTTAACTTTATCCAGACTAGGAGAGGCCATGTTTAAAGTTAGAATTTTTGAATAAATTATTTATTTATTGCATCTTCGGTGAGTTTGTTAATGGTTTACGGCATTATTAAAATAAATATCCCTAATGCAGTAATGTAAAATGAAAGATTCTCATCCTACAAGAATAACATTTCAGTGTATTGTGTCGCGTGTATGAAAGTGTATCCGTATTGTATGAGCAAGCAAGTAAAACTGGTAGAATTAATATGGTTTTTAAATATGTTTGTTCTGAGAAAACAATTACTGGATTTGTCCGCAGAAGGATAATTGAGGAATATTGTTTGATACTTAACTTTAAAATTGTAGAGGTATCAGCTGCGAAATCTATGTATACGATTTCATAAAAAGGTACACAGAAGTCTCTACAGAGATCACAGATGTCAAATAATATAGGACATACAAATAAAGTAGTTGTTCATCTCGCATATATTTATTTTTTATTTTTTTAATGCCCACAATTCGGTTTATAATTTTTGGTAAGCATATCCTGAGGAAATCCTGAATCTTAAAAATAGTATTTGAACCGCCTACATCACTAACTTGTTTCTATGTCTCCATAGGACTGACTCAGTTCGACCATCAACGTATGCACGCCCCAGCCAAACTCTTATCACTCTTAGCACATAGCCCCTATCCTCACCACATACACACACACTTCACTCAATCATAATCCTAGCCACCCACTCCAGTTCCTCCTCTCACTCCCACTCCCTTTTTTTTCAAAATGTTTTGCATTTCCTTTCTGTCTATATATATATATGTATTTCCAATACCTATATCTCTACGTGCTATGGTTTATATTTTTCTTATTTTTTCTTGTAGCGCTTTGATAACTTATGTTTTATTAATTACTCTAACTGGTTTATTTTTATATTGTTCTTTTCTGTTTTGCTTTGACTTTCATATTTTATGTTATGCTATTGATAACTTTAATTGGTTTACCAACTACTCAATATATTGTATCATTATAATAATTTGTACTATTGAGATTCCTAAAATAAAAAAAGGAATTGGCTCATTGGCTCCGAAATATGTTGGTATTTCAACAAATGAATAGTTTGTCCAGTATATTCTTGTTTTATATATTCTTAAGTTAAGTATAAGTTAAGTTAAGTTAAGTATATTCTTGTTAATTATATTAATAATATCACCGCAAAAAGACTTTTTGCATTAATTGACTATCCATTAAATTTATATATTTTGTTTCTAATTGATTATTTCATACATACATTTTTAACATTCGCGATGAGCGTCGATGATATATTTGCGTCCGCTTTTCTTTGTATAATGACATAGTTTTTCTCTATTCTTTACTTTAACCTTCTCTTAATAATGCTCTGCAAATTTTAATATGACACAGTTGCTCATAACATATAACATGGTGTGCATTCAATCGCAAAATGAGACCCCTATATTACTTACTATACTGTGTACTAACAAATACGTTCGCGGCAGCGGCGGCATCTTGTATTGCAAAACCACTTTCCACGTAGGGGTCGTCGCGGCTAGGGGCAGGTAGCAGCACCAAATTATAGCAGAACATCCCCCGGCCAAAGCCGCAGAAAGATAAACTCAGAAACAACCACGCTACGTGGCAAACACGTGACCGTAAATCGACATTTTTGGTAGATGTCGGTAAACCTATTGCATGATGCAACTTTCGGGAAATTTAGATGCGCTTTGTTCTAAGGTAACTTCTACCTCACATTATCGAATTGGTGAACTTCAATCTATCTTCAAACCCTCAAAAAAAAATTAATATATTTTGAGAACTTCAACAAGGCTCACACTTCTTATTTTATTTAGGTAATCCGCTTTGGGGAGTTACTGTGCCATTTTATTAGTTACTAGCTGTGCCCGCGCGGCTTCGCACGCGTAGATTTGTAGTACACTGTTTCTATAACATTCTCCTTCCAGAACTTTCAAGAAATTTATCGAATGTACAGGAACCTTCTAGACACGACGACACATTCCGCCACCCAGTTTAGAACCTTATAGAACTTTTGGGATTTTTCTAGAACTTTCACCTTCCAGAACTTTCTAGAGCAGGTTTTTCCGAAACCTTCTAGACTCACCGACATATTCGGTGCGCCTATTTTGAAACATTCTGAAGCATTTGCGGCCTTCCCATAACAAAACAATGTGCTAGAAAGCCATTTTCGTCACCCACTCCCACCCACGCCCAGCCATCCCCACCAAACTCGCATTTTTTCAATGTGACACCAAGGGCTATCCACCACCATAATCACCGGTGGGTGATTGTGGCTGGTTGTGGAGAAAACTTGGCGAATAGGGAAACATGGGTTTCTTTATATATATTTATTAATGGTTGTGTTAATAAAATCGAACATATAATACGAGATTTACGTCGAAAAATAATTATATACTTTTTAGATGCGGCGAATTTGATAGTAAAAAGTTGGCATTAACTCTCTCTGCTCTCACTGCAAAAATAATTGGAGCTCAGTATTGGGCGGGCAAAAAATATATGACATAAAAGTTTTCGTCGTTTAATATATTTTTAATAATACCTACGCAAAGGACCTCAAATATTTTCTATTACAATTTTTCGTCATCATTTTGCCAATGAAAGCTTATTGAAGTATGTCAAATATTGAAATTTTCAATATCAATTTGACATGCTCGACATGCTTCCGTCACAGAGGCTGCATTAAAAATATGTGCATTTTATTAAATGCACTCTCGATAATAATAACGGTCTGGAATTCGCGTTGGAATTTCATTTATATGTAAAATATGCCATCGTTAAAATGTGCAACCCATGTACGATTTACTAGAAAACCGTGCAAATTTCAGCAGGTTTTTTAAGATAGTTTTTTTATTTTCATCACTGCCAA
The DNA here is from genome assembly GCA_016648135.1 of Agrypnia vestita. Classification (NCBI taxonomy): domain Eukaryota; kingdom Metazoa; phylum Arthropoda; class Insecta; order Trichoptera; family Phryganeidae; genus Agrypnia; species Agrypnia vestita. The sequence continues at coordinate 115,541 of JADDOH010006167.1, read as the reverse complement.
TAAATTTAAGCGATTTAGCCATAAGTCGCAAAACACAGAGATATGCGAGATAAGCGAAACACAGAGTCAATGCGGTACCATACCGCCAAGCGTACCACACCGATCTCCACAACTATTGGCCCGGTCCTACGCCAGCAGTAATATTGCGAGCACTCCACGACATCGAGTATTAGAATAAAGTTTCCGCCCTTTGTCCAAATCAGCAGCTTTGCATCTATCATATTATATCGTAGTTTACATTTTAATTTATTAATTTTAATATAATTGATCAGTTTAAATACAATTATTTTGCTACGTACATTCAGAATTTTCTCGCTATCTACATATGTGCATATATTAAAGCCATCGCAGCGTGTACATTACCAGAATATTAATAGAACTAGCACATGAAGTAGTGAAGGATATGTATATATATCATTAAGACTAGTTTTTTTTGTTAATTTATCATAAAAAGTGCATTGTGTATTATGTAATAATTTTCTAATCAAAAAATCATTCCTTAATTTATTGGAATTTTTGATTTGCGACAGTCTTTATTTTCTTCTGAATATTATTTGCAATTTATCATTAAAGCATTATTTATAATGAATTAATCATAAAAATTGTATTGCGTATTATACAAAACTTGTTTTATAAAGAACTCATACACAAAATGTATTTATTGATTTGCGTTAGTTTTTATTTTGTTAATGAATATTATTTACAATTCATTTATTTTATCATTAAGTCACTATTTATTTGATTGTATTGACAGAATTGTATTGTGTAATTAATATCATTCGCAAAATGTTCAAAAAATATTTATATTTTGTACTATTAGGGTCAACAATGAATGACCTAATGATAATCTGTTTGTTTAAAAAACATAAAAAATAAAACAAAATAAAAGTGCCACGAGCTTTTAAATTTCCGCGGAAGATATAGTATTTCATTAAGATTACATCCCCGTAAATCATAGGTACCTATATATGTTTTTACTCTCAATCTCTTCACCGTGAACTTGTCAGATTTTCTTATTTAGAAATTTCGCAGAATATTTAACGTTAAAGAATATTATGGATTGACAGCAGAAGGATTGAAAGACGATCCAAGTATATTAGAATGTTCTTGAATTGATAAGCCGTGAATATATCAAAATATTTTCAATTTTTTAATATATTGCATTTGGCATCTACGGAATACAAAATTTTCCAAACAGTGCCTTCTACTCTAAAATTATTTTCGAAAACTGTATTATGTTATGACAAAAAGTTTAATTTAATGGAACGATCAGTAATTAAGTATATCTCATTCTTTGTTTGTTCTAATCTAAAATGTCTAAGATTAAACAAAATCCACAATTCTTGTACTACACAGTAATTCTTGCCTAAATTACAACGTCAACAATATTCTTACTTCGGTGTCCTAATGTCAATTAAAATGTTTTTTCTTCAATGTCCTAATAGTTATGAAGATTAGCGATTTTTTTCAATATTTGTAATTTTTTATTATTAAAAATAGAGACGCGAACATGAAATACGTATCGTGTCAATATTCTAACTATTTTCAAAATAAGCTAAACGCTTGTGCTATGATAAAAAGGAATAATTTGCTGATGTCCTAGAATGGGGCTCAAACCACTAACCACTAGGCGAAAGTCATAACCACCACACCAACACGGCACACAGATTAGGTAACAAATTACTTTTATTAACTTTTCTCCTCTTCTCTCAATATTCCTGTTACACCCATTCTAACACCAGTAACTTCAGCTCATTTTGTCTGTACCTAAACAATTAATTATTTGTTTCTCCACCTTATTAATTCTAACTTAAAAATTACGTAAAAATTCTATATCTTTTTATGTAAGATTGCTCTCTAAACTTAAACAGTTAAATATAAAAATATTATGATATATAAATAAATATAAGTGTGAAATACTAGTAGACAAAGAAGGATTGGAGCAAGTAGATGAGTTCGTGTATTTGGAAAGTAAGTTCGACAAAAGAGAGAAGGCTGAGAAAGATATCGAGAGGAAAAGACGAGAAAAGGGTGCGGAGAATAAGGTAAACGGTGCTTTGAATGCAATAATTTCTAATAGAAATATGTCTACCGAGGCAAGACTAGCGGTACAGGATGGAATTCTACTATAACCACTCATGTACATGAAGCCTGGAGCTGGCAGAAGAGGAACGAAAGTTGACAGTTGAAAGTTAAGCTTATACGCGAAGTTGTATAAATGTGGATGAAGCGAAATTTGTATATCATGACAGAAGAGTGTATTGTATTGTATATTTTCTTATTTAGTTTTAAAAAGAAAACATTTTTACATCCAGTAATTAAAACAATAATAAACATAGCACTTTAACATAAACATTCAAAAATATATCAATATAAATCAACATTCATAAATAGAAACACATTTTCACATCTGGCATAAAGAAAATAAATTTAAAAAATAAAAGTAAACATGAAACAACATATAACATGATCATACATTAAACTTTTTTCACATATTTTGCACTTAACATACGAAAAGTAGTGAGACTATTTACTTCCTTCACATTTGCTGGCAGTTCATTAAACAATTTAAGACCTTTATAGTACAAACTATTTAATGTTCCTGCCAGTTTCATTTGTGGAAGCCTAAAATCCCCCCCTACTTCTCTTTGAATAACTGTGGACCTCAAAATTGTATTTCAAATTTTTATACGTATATTGGATGTATATTGGAACAAATCGGTTTTTTATTTTATGTATCAAGACTAGGACATTTTGTATCAATTGTTGCCTAATTGTCATTACCTTTAGTTGCTTTATCATAACGCTAATTCTTGTATATTTATTACATCTTAAGATAGTTCTTATGGTTCTGTTTTGATTTTTTTTTATTTTTTTTCATTCTCAGTTTCATTTGCCTAAAATAGTATTGTTGAACAATAATTAATATGCGGAGTCACAATGGAATAATATATCAATTGCGACGATTTTAGGTTAAGTTTCTTTCTCATTCTGCCTAAAAAAAACTACTATTTTGGGCATTTTCCTTGTGTAGACAGGGTAGGCAGAGAGGATAGTATAGCACTCTATTCTCTCTGCCCCATAGTCAAACAGCTTGATAGTAAACGTAAGAAAGTAATATTATTAAAGAATCAGGTTTATTATTACGGTCCTTAGACATATTTAACTGTAAATGGTTACGGATATTTTATACGAAACGTATGTTTTTCCGCGAGACAATTCTCGATGTTTCGTTGATGCCGTATTCAACGTCATTAGGAGAACGATCTATACCGACGGAGGTATAGGGTGGACTGACTAGAGTCAGTACGACTTCAACGAAACGTCGAGAAGTTAAATATTATTAAACTCACGTGGAGATAAAAAAGTTAATGTTTTTCACTCAATTTAATGATGGCATGTAATTTGCTTTCCTGACCCAAGAGCGTCGGTTAGAAATCCCAAAAACGTATTCCGTTTGTTGATAATACTAAGAACACCGCAGAAGATAAAAGAAGCGACATGATTAATGGCCAGCAACATCTGTCGCAAATTGTCGTTTTTCTGAACAAGGAAGTTAGATCAGAGGTTCCGGAGCTGGACTACGCACGGTTCCTGGGGGCGGCATGATAAAATGACAATGATTAATCATAAATTCAAATGGAGATCAACTGCTCAGGGTTGCGCGGTAAAAATTTCGGTCAAGTGATTAACGATATTCGACCGAATCGTTTATCGATCGAATCGCAGATATTCGGTACATCCCTGATCGCAAGGGTTGGGGGTTTGTTCTTGTCGAATACAAAAATATTACATTTATTTTGTATTCGATCTTGGTATGTTTGAGTTTTGTATAATAATTGAGTTTACTGATTTAATGTGAGAGATGAAAAAACAGCAATAATTTTTTTATTTTATTTTTTATTTATTTAAAATATAATAGAAACCTAAAAGGTTTATGGATAACATTTTTACATGATTCAATATAGGAATATAATTTAGATACAAAGTCATTTTTTAATAGTTGGCCGAGTTTAAGCATTTTTGTCACATTGTCACTGTTTTGAATTTGTCAGTGGTCAGTTGTTTGGTCTGTTGTGGCAGGTCGTTGTATAGTTTTAATCCGTTGCAAATTAGTCGGGATTGTCCTGTTTTTGTTTTGGCGTGTGTTATGTGATAGTTTTGAGCCATTCTAGTGTTGTGTTTGTGTTTTTCGTGTATTTTGTGTAATTTTATGTCTTCGTCTTGTATTTCGCCAATTGCTAGTCTGTGAATGAATTTAAGTGATAATATTTTTTAATGTGAGAAATCAAGTAGTATATTAGTTTGTGTTAGATGCAGCGGGTGTCACCCCTAATAGTTCGACTTCAGTCAGTTTTTTGTACTGTTAAATTGATTGCATTAAATAATCTTAAATATTCCGCGTGTACTGGGATATTCTGCAGCGTATATCTGACCTCTCTGGCCGACGTTTTTGATCCCATTACAGGGTCCTTCGTCTGATGTTTTATTGAATACATACGGCGAAATAACCCAGAAAACTACACGCAAAGATTCTGAACGGCCGAGAAAACCTGAAAACATTTCTATCTAGAATATTTTATAATAATCAGGAAATCGATAGAATACGCGTTTTTGTACTGGAAAGCTCGAGAAATCGGGGACCTTATATAAACAGCGACACCACCAGTGTAAATAGGCTTAGTTTGATAGCTGCGATTGAATACAGTGAAAAGGGATCCACAACACACTCGGGGCCATGCGATTGAATACAAAAGGTGAAGTCATAGAAACGCGAGAAACAAGAGAACCGTGAAACGGCGTAAGTAAAAAATACCTACGTGTTGATTATTTATGTGTTGAATCAGCGAGAATTATAGAATAGTGTTTCAGGCATATCCACTTTGTTCTTTTAAAAAAAAAAAGATTTTAGATTTATTTGGTTCCCATCATCGCGAATTCATGACAGTATAATAATCGTGTAAAGTATCATAAAATGTTTTGTTTATATGTTTTAGTTTTTATGTTTTAATCAATTAGGGATATTAAACAGCGCTGCTCTAATCTAATTTCTATTCAACTCATTCATTTTCTAGGTCCATTTTACAATTATTTTCCTAAGACTGAATGATTTCTATATGAATCATTGTTCCTTTCGGTACTGATGTGGTATTAAGAATATTCTTCGGTATTCATGGGCACATTTAATCTTCTGGTTCATTCCATTGCAGGCTCCATCATTATCAGCCCTGATAATGGACCCTGCAATGGGATTCGAAACGTTGGCCATAAATATCATAAAAACACGACATAATACACCGGAAGACAAAAACCATATGATGTGATATTATTCCTTCAGTTGCCCTGTGTTATGATTATTGTATTTTTATTACTTACTTACTGAGAATATTGGTAATCTCCTTGTTCTTCGGTGGTCCCTTGTTGCGAGGATGACGTCAGCCACGTTTTATTTACTATGCGTCCGAGCGTGGCTGAAGAGCCTTATTCTGGAATCGCACACCCTTCCGCATGTTGTGCACGTGGGCGGGGGTGTTCTGAGAGAAGGATTTTCCTCATTTTTCTTCTTTTCTCAGAAATTGTATAGGCTATGGAAAGAGCCTATTCCGTTCTGATATTTCCTTGGCATAGTGTACTTTTGGCGCCATTGTTTCCGGTCATGTTGGTAGTATTTAAATGGTCTACAGATATTGTGTAATCTTTAAAAAGAAGATCTAATTAATGCCTCAAAAAATATCAATTATTAATAACCTTTTCAGCAGATTTTAATGCTGTTTTCCATGCCCCTCCCCAGACTTACATTCTACAGTTAATTTAAGAATAACGGATAAATTTTAAAATTTAAATATCGTTTCACAATTTAAAAGTTTCATTTACTGAAAAAAATTAGCCCCAGCTTCAATAAAGCGAAGAATTATTTAGTGCTGTCGATACTAGTGACAGATGTCCGTAAAGGATTTATGCAAAGAACACTTTTAGATTTATTTGATTTATGTTTATATAATTTATATGAATTCGTATTTTAGTAATGTATTTTTCTTTACTCCCATCGTTGAATATTTTTGGCTAATAATATTTCTAAAAAGGTTTTAATGTGAAAATTTTTACCCAAGTAATGATAAAATAGAATTAATTTTCAAAGTGAAATAAAAATATTGCTTAGGGAAAAATTTAATTATGATTTTTTTTAATATTTCGGTGAATAAAGAATAAAGTATTTCGTTCAAAAAGTGTATGTATCTGATATGTTGATGTATATATACATATTATTATAGTACAATGAATGTGGGGTAGGTATATAGATTATTTATCAATTATTATTAAAATGATTGGGAGATAAGATTTAAAAAATTGACTTAATATCTCACTGTGAACGGTCTCAATCTGTCTCTTCATCTTGTATAAAAGCTACAGAAATTATCCAATAATTTTACTAGCAAAAGCATTAATGTAAAAAACAGCAATCATCATCATCATCATCACTCTTAGTTCTACAACGCCTGGTGGTATTTGGCCTCCTCAAGAGTCTTCCTACACTCATCTCCAGTTTAGAAGCTTCAAGGCAGAAATGTCTTTGAGGACGTTATCGCTCCATTCTGAAGTATCGTAACATTTTATTTTTTTATGGGGTAGAGTTGTTACTTCTACGCCTAATCCCCAACCTGGAGACCCAGGGTTTTCTGTTGGGGGTTTCCTTCCCTTAGCTGGCTGGTTCCCATTTTATGACGCCGGAGTTTCGCCATTTATCCTCTCTCTGTCTGCTGTGATATTATAAAGGTGGTCGTCATTAAAAAAGAAGTATCCATATTTAAAAGAAATTTATTAATTTTTATACATGAAGAAAGGAAAACTGAGGTGGCAATTGCTTTTAAAAAGTTATTTCCAATAATATGATGGTTTTATAGGTTCCAGGGAAGTGATAAGATTTTTATAATTATAATATAATTAATAAAATAAACTTAGTTTTCACCACTTTTTTATATTGAAAATATCAACATGTTTCAAGACCTATGGCCCCTGTGTCAGGATACAATTGTATTTTTGAAGAAGAAGATAAGTTTTTTGTATTTAATTCGTATAGATATCGGGCAAAATACCTACTTACGTGCGATAATTGAATAAATTATTCGAGCAAGCTATAAAAAAGTGCTTTACAGACGAATGATTATTTAAGAAATACTGTGAATTAAATAATAATGTAGAAATTGAATTCGTGTGCACTGTTCTTGTGAATTCGCTATAATAATTACTAAATCGTTTATTAATTTTCTGTGTATTCATTTACCTCTCACAGCCACATCCCACGACAATGTAGCGATTTGAGTGAAATATAATTTTAAGTGCTTTCTTCATATTTTTTTATACCATTCCACTCACATACTCATTTTGTCTCTCATCAGCTGCGAACACAATCAATTGTTATAAATTTTGTCTCAATCTATACTTATCTATAAAAAGGTAAAGTTTAGATGTGGATGTAGGAGGTAATCTCCGAAAGTACACATCCGATTTCGAAAATTCTTTAACCAATATTTAGAATGAACTTTCAGGATGGAATTACGCTATTTATTGTAACGTTAAAATAAAAGTGCTGTTCGTGGTGACCTATTCTACAAATAAAGTCGACGAAAAAATGGTCGAGCGGTGCGTTTTTTACGAACGTTGCCTTAAAGGTAAGAGATATTTAAATGCTTTCTATTGAGAAGTTGTAAAACTCAACAAGTTCTATAAAAAAGTCCAAAGATTACATACCTTTATGTTAAGGTTGATGCACAAATTGATAAAATATGACTAAAAGTTACAAAAAATCTACTAAAATATGCATGCTCAGCGCGCGCGCACAGCTGGTTAATAATAAAGTTCTTAATAATATTGTATTTGTTATACACAGACGGACAGACGGGCTGGACAGGAACCGACTGTCAAATTCAAAGAAAACAATCGCACAAAGCACATATTTCACGGCATCGCTTGTTTTGAAATTTATGACAAAATTTTGCGTCAAAGCACTTGTCAAACTGACAGCTTAAATGCTTGTTAATAATTCAAAACTTATCGCAGCACGGCTCTTCGGAGAGTTACAACGATATAAGATTTATGATTTGTTTCAGTAGCTTATCTCAATAGGATTTATTCTCGAAAAATGACGTAGGTACATATTTTTATTTTACAGGGTGTAACAGAACTAGTCCACAATACTTTATATTTGAATGCATGCCTTGATTATGAGTCGACAATGTTCAAGCAACCATGACCTTAATACTTAATTAATACTTAAGTAGACATGTGACATCAAAGTTTACATTTTTTTTTCAATATTTCTAAATTTCTTTTGCAAAATGTTTGTTATCATTACAGTAACTTATATCTAATATCAGAAACTCATTTCTTTTAATACAAGTCAAATAAAATGATAAAAACCTTCCAATTCCAATCGAAAAACATTCTAATTTGTATTATTTCAGGGTTTTTATTATTTTGTTTTACTTTTATTGAAACGAATGAATTTTTCGTTATCGTAAGATTCTGTTATGCTAGCCCAACGTAAAACAGAAAATAAATAGGAAATATTGAAAAAAATTGCAAACTTTGATATCACATATCTCCTTAACTATTGATTTTAGATCATGGTTGCTTAACCAAGACAGAAATCTACCTGTGAACTAGTTCTGTCACACCCTGTGTATTTCGACCACCAGTTAGTGATAGACATTATAAGAGAGAATTTTGTTTTTTTTTTGCTTCTTATATCTCATTTTTAAATTATACCTCATTATTATTTGAGCCATCTTTTAGCGTTAGTGACGGACATTATTACATTGAGAAATATATTTTTGTGTACCTCATTTTATACACCTCATCATTATTTGTGCCTGGTAGCGTAAGTGACGCACATGATTACTGAAATATTTAAAAAAGTTTAATTAAAATAATATATCTTATTCAGAGTATTTTATAAAAAAGCATAAAGTCAATTTTTTCAGTTTTTACCCCCTTTCTTTCAACTCGTAGCGTCTGCCTGTCTGCCGAAAAAACTTTGGATCGATTTTTTACACTTTTCCCGTGATCCAATCAAGTTGAAACTTAGCAGGCAGACTCGTAGCGATAATAAAAATGATCTCACAAATTTTCGTTTAAAAAAATTTAATTATAGTAAAATTTTTGATCTCTCGAAATTTTAACTATTATAATTCTATTAATATTCTATAATTTTTAAGGATAATAATATACGTGGAATAGATTTTCCACATGAACTTAAAGCAAGAGGAATATTTTGATGGAATATCAAATTGGGAACAATTCACGAGAAAAGGAGTATAATAAAAACTTGGTTCTAATGGGTGAGTTTTTTATTAAAATAACAAATTTGAAATCATACCAATTTCGAAAACGGAGCACGTAAATATTATTGTTGTGAGCACGTAAATATTGTAAGTTGAATAAATTTTAAGGTTTAATTTAATAGTTTATTATTTATTATCCTACAAAAAACATGGTTCATAATTTGATACAAATAAACACAGTATCTAATGTGATACAAATTATACTAGTTCCATAAAATAATCAATATTCATAAGATTCTCAAACTCTTGACAAAAAGGAATATTAATTTTAAACACCAGGCTGAAAACGTCAGAAGAGAAAACAAACAAAAAGTGAACGAGATTCTTAAATAAATTTTGTATGCACGATTGCATAGGGCGTGTCTTGCATGATGGATGATTCAGAATTAATTATGGAACAGCCTGTAGATGTATGTGGAAGGACATGGTTATGTGCCTTGCTTCGGATTATCTGAAGTTCCAGAGCAGGAGTGGACGGGATGATGGATGACAAGGATGTAAGGATATTCAAAGATGGAGTGGATGGAAGTTATAAATAAACCAAAACTTGAGGCAAATGAATGATATAATAAAATATTTTATTCATCTGGTAGCCAGCATCCCTTTTAACAATGTTTGGCTTAAATGATCTAAATATAATACATTTTTCATATTTATTTTTTATTTATGTTATTTTATTTATCCTTTAGTTTGAATTTCACACAAAAGTGGTAAAAGCTAAGATCATTTTTATTGATTATATCCTTTAGTTCTTTGTTAATACAAAAACTAGCTGTAACCCGTCAAAAATGACGCTTCTTTTACATGCCGGTTCATAAATAATAAGTATGTACTTATTTAATAGATTGTTAGTTAACTTAGTAAAAACCACTACCAGATCGTCTACCGGGGTCTAAACTGGGTGTTACCCCCAAATAGACCCCGCCCCCTCTCATTCTCTTTCGTTAGATTCCTGAATGATCTGTAGGCTAGTAGTTTATGCTTGTCTCTGACAAGATTAACACGCGTGTGATCAATATTGGTGAAAGTTTAACAATACTATGGTTGGGGAGTATAGTGTATAGTATTGTGAATATAGTAGTGTAGTAGTGTTGGTCCTGACGAAGAGACGGGTACGTCTCGGAACCGGTAGACCTAAAATCTGGTAGTGGTTTTTACTAAGTTAACTAACTATCTGTTATAATGTCTAACCACAAAGTGAAAGCTTTAAATATTAATAATATTTACTTATTTATTGCCGACACCTGTGAAATATTTGAAAATATTTATATATTTCCCCTGTCGGCAGTTAATGGTACTATTTTAAACCCTGGAAATTGTGCAGGGCGGCACATGAAATGATTTGCATTTAGTAAATCCTTTTTATCCGTGAAGTCAAACCAAGAAAGACAGACAGACACACAGCGAAATTATTATGTTTGAAGATGATATGAGGTTAAAAAATTTCTCAGGTTTTTACGGCCGTTCAGGGTCATCTGGTTTGAGGTTTTGGGATATTCTGCCGTGTTTCTACGACCTTTCCGGCTGAAATTTCGGAATCCATTGCAAAGTCCATCACCAGGGCAAATGCGTTGTTCACATCGTAAGAATACATCGGTATCTGGAATGGATAGCTAGAAAAGTTGTTGAAATATAGCAAAATATCCCAGAAAACTCCATGAGAAAAATATGAGGTGTTTTGTCAGATCTCATATTTGAAATTCTGGACCACGACAGGGGAACGTCCCTGAAGAGGGAGAAAATAAATACCTGGGATTTTCATTACCAAAATAAACAATCACAAACGAGATCGAATATGTAATAAAAACGGAAAACAAAACGTTCGTTTCATTTCTTTAAATAAATAACTTGTTACGAGGCGAGGAAAAAAAACTGTGAATAAAATAAAATCTATTATGTACTTGTTTTTTTTTTTTTTTTTTTTATATATTTTTATTTTATTTTATTTTATATATTATAACTTTTTAATATAAAATATTTATTTATTTATTTAACGCCCTTATGGGCTTTTACAAAATATAAATTTAAAAAAATAACATGAGACAGATATACACTTAAAAGGTACAAATACATATAATAGAATTGTGTAAATTTAGATTGCAGTTAAATAGATTCAATTACATCCTATAGATTTGTGTAAATTAAAAAGAGAAGTTTATTTAGTAAGGAGAAAATGATTGTAAGTAGTAAGAAGAAGAAGAAATAGATTGCAGTTAAAATAATTCAAGTACATCTTATAGATTTGTGTAAATTAAAAAGAGAAGTTTAAGTAGTAAGAAAAAAAAGAAAAACTTATTATCCATTTCCATTTAGTTGAGACGTAAAGAATTGTATCATCTTTGTCCTATACATAATCGATATCTGGATTATTATAACGATAGATTTCAAGTAGTTATGATGTAATTTCTAATTATTCTTCTTCTTCGTTTCAATAGACCTATAAAGTCTGTTCGTCAGAGGATAGCGCCTCCTGGGAGGTGGATTCCCAGCTGTCCTTCCATCTTTTGGGAGGTCTCCCACGAGGGCGGGTTCCGTGAGGCTAATTATATAGTGCAATATAAGGGAGTCTGGTGCTGTCCGTCTCTCATTATTCAAATTGGTTAAATCGATTGATCTTAACCTTTCCCATACACTGCGCGTCCCGATGCTGTAAATTACTTGTACATGCAGACTTTTGCTTCTTTTCTATATGCATTTTTATATGCATGAATATCTTACATTTATCGCTTAAATTAATCATTTATATAACAGATGATATGTTTATAATTCAATATATGCATCAATTTTTATATTAAAATACTAAAAATGATAGCAAAAAGACACATCTTACTCGTAAAGCATGCGTTTTGCTACTACAGAATGTTATTACAATCTGTATTTAATGCAAGACTCTAAAACCATCTTCAAAATTTTCACAGGCTTTAATATCCAAAAAGGATTGAAAATAAGTTACGCCTCACAATATTCAAGGCTATTCACAACATGACTCCTTAATACATTACCGACTTTTAAATTCCATTTTCCGCAAACAGCAGACCACTAACACTTCGCTCAGTATCAACATCTAATTCATTGGTAGTTTAGTTGTTAAGTAACTCGCGTCCACAAAACTAATTTCCGTTAGCGTATTTTTTAAACCATCGAATAAACTAAGACAAACAGACAACTTATCAAAGTTCAAAAAACAACCAAAGACGCACTTATTTAAACAATTATGTAAAAACCTATAGAATCAGACCATCACAACACTAATGAATGTTTTCTAAATAAAATACCTAATTCTTGCTGGCACTCTCAAGTACAGTTTTAACCATTATTTCCATTTATTTGCATATCGTCTAGTTTATAAGTAATTGTAAATAACTTTTTTTAGCCAGCAAGTTGTTTTGTACTATAAATGTTTTATGTAAGGCGCCCTTGGGGTAAGAACTCGCGAAAACGACGCAATATAAATCATACAATTATTTTTATTATTAACTGCATACCCTAGTCTGCGCTCTATGCACTTTTGCGATGCGCTCTCCACACCACTTATGAACAACATAAACATTGACGAAAGATATTTTTGCAATTGGTTAAGCAACTTTAATACATAAGTAGATTAAAACAAATAATAAAATTAATTTTTCAAAGCAAGAAAACACTTTGTGGCTTGACATTATAAGACATTTAAGAATAAATTAAATACTATATTTTAAACCACTTTATATTTGCTATATATTTGCTGCAATGATTGCCCAGCTTTCTATATTGGTAAAACGTCGAGAAACGTAAATATTAAAATAAAAGAAAACATTATAAGACATTTAAGAATAAATTAAATACTATATTTTAAACCACTTTATATTTGCTATATATTTGCTGCAATGATTGCCCAGCTTTCTATATTGGTAAAACGTCGAGAAACGTAAATATTAAAATAAAAGAAAACATTAAATGCTTAACAAATGTAGGCTTTTCTGAATTTGCCGAACATCTAATTAATTTTGATCACACATTTGATAATAATAAAGGACCAAAATTTTTACACAAAAACGGAAAAAGTTTGCGACTTAACAATCTAGAAGCATTAGAAATTAATAAATCTATCAATAATAATAGTCCAATAATAAATAAAGAAATAAATTTATCTAATAGTCCTATTTTAAAGGTGTTCCCTCTATATTTAGTTGAAATACAGCAAAATATCCCAGAAAACTCAAATGAGAAAAATATGAGGTGTTTCGTCAGTTCTCATATTTGAAATTCTGGACCAAAAACTCCTCCTCTTACCTCCCCCCACCTAGTTGACACTCTGTCCCTCTCTCTTTTTCTTTCCTCCTTTATAAATTTCTGTACCTAGATTAGTCTATATTATAATTTATTGTCCTGAAGAAGATTGAGTCCAACCGAAACTAGTTGACAAATATATATCAATAAAGTAGTTTAAATATAGTATTTAATTTATTCTTAAATGTCTTTAATAAAATTAATTTTTGAAATTATTTTCTATATTTTATTTATTAAATAAATTTAATTATAAAAACCCCACACACTGATACATGTTAACTCCACAGACCTAAAAATATAAAGTATCCAACGTAAACATTACATTTCGAAAAAAATCCTTACTGCCTGCAAGATTCATCTGTGCGTGTCGAAAGCTTTCTTTTTTCTAGGTCCAAAGTATTTTAACATTCGACATATTGAAACAATCTGGCGGATCAAATTGATTAACAAATAGGAATGAGTCATTTTTTTGGAAAAAATATATGTTTTTAAAAAAAATGTTCTTGGGGGTGCCTTCGTCGTAAATGGTAGGTAAGTAAGGACCGCATTGATGTTTTTGTTCCCCCGCACTGCAGTGCCTACTCGCCGCGTTGCAAGGTCGTATTTTCCACCCACCCCATTAATAATTTTGCTAGGGGTTGCAAAATTACCGGTTCACTAAAAAAGTATTATCTGTATAATTACAGTTATTAAAATGTGATTACCGTGGAATTATAAATATGTTGGGTATAAAAACGAAGTCAGATATATCCAAAAAAAAATTTAATGCAGTCATCGAGGATTATTAATTAAGAATGTATTTTTTTTTCTATTTATTTTCTTTTCATTTTATAATATTTAGTCCCACAAAACGACTAAAAAGACGTTTGTCTGTAGGTTCATTTTTACAATTGTAAGTTACACTATTACAAAATATACAATATATTATTCACTTTATAAACGTAAGAGATAAAAAGAAAACAATTAAGTACAAAAAACAACATAAAAGAAATTTTCAGTACAAAGTTAAAAATTTTAAGCAAATTAAAAAAAGAGCAATAAATAAAGAAAATAGCAAATTAAAAATACGTATAGCAAAAAATAAGGAAAAAGAAAGAGCAATATATATAAATATAAACATCACTAATTTTTCAAAGTCATTATCATAATAAAACACTTAATATAGTTCATAAATAACTAATGTCGTTTTCTATTAACCACTTTTTAAGTTCTGACATTGACTTTGGAGTTTTTAAGCCTGAGGGAAAGGTCCTTTGTATTTTATTCAAGAACACTGGAACTCGAAATTCAAGTGTCCTCAGACCATATTTGTTTGTTATTCTTGGTATTGTTAATATTTGATTTGAAGCGCATCTTGTGTTTTTGCCATGATCAACTACTTTTTTGTACTGCATTTTGGTACTGTATTAATGTACTGCATCTTGTAAAATTTGCTAGATACTGCATTAATGTACTGCATCTTGTAAAATTTGCTAGACACTGCCCTAAGGCTCGTACAAATTTTATGTATCTGCTGATCCCATTTGAAGTGTTCATCTATGATTAGACCAAGGTATTTGTGAGTTTTCACATACTCCACAGTGCTACATATACATTTAATTGTATAATTTAGAGTAAATACTAGCCGCAACCCTTCAAAAATGAATGGCCGGTTCGGGTTTGGTGGCTCAGGGTTCAAGCCCCATCTCCGACCATTTAATTTGTTTTTTTTAGCCGTAAGTTCGAACTAAATTATGGACGTTACGCGAAGTTACGGGGACATACAGACAAAAAAACGGATGGACGGACAACGAAATTATCATATTTGATAGCCTATTAATTTATAAGAACAGAGATTCTGTACATTCTTATATGTAAATAATCCTCGGTGACAGCATTCAAAATATTTTTTTTAAATATTTCTGCCTTTGCTTTTATACCCCGCATATGGTGTTGATATATAAAATAATAAATTTTAAAAAACCATTAATATATAGACAATATTACAAGAGTAATTAATTGTTATACTAAATAAAGATTATTTATTACATGTATAGCTTTTGATAAAATATTTTTTAAACAAACAAGTATTTATTCAAGAAGAAAGTAAAGCAAAAAATCAAATTTCGTATTCTGATGGTAATCAGATATTTTTTCGATATAAAAGTTTTTTTATCTATTCATTTCCAATTGAATAATTTGATATACGAGTATTTCAGTGAATTTTGATACGGAAGAGGAATTAAAATTAGCCCTTAAAAACATAAAATCTTTACCTTAGCATCATATGTTAAGTACAGATTGCTTCTACTGAAAAAGTGATGTTCAGTACTAGTTGGCTGAATTTTCGTGAGATAATTAAATTCTGATTGTAAATATTTTCCTAGAATTTTCGGAGAGAATTCAACGAATTTCCTTGGTATCATGAAATAGACATTTCCTATCCTATCAATCCAATATCGTAGTTATAAAAAATACTTAGAAAATCGGTATTGAAAAAAAATTGTAAATTTTAAGACATTTAAGTATAAATTAAATACTATGTTTTAAACCACTTTATTGCTATATGTTTGTTAACTAGTTTCGATTGGACTCAACCTTCTTCAGGACAATTATAATATAGATATAGTCTTTATTATAATTGTCCTGAAAAAGGTTGAGTCCAACCGAAACTAGTTAACAAACATATAGCAATAATGTGGTTTAAAATATAGTATTTAATTTATTCTTAAATGCCTTATAATGTAAAGCCACAAAGTGTTTTCTTGGTTTGAAAAGTTAGTAATTTTTATTTATTTATACTTTAAGTCAGTAAAACAATACTTTATATTTCCTAAAAAATATTCTCTGTACTTTAGGTGAAATTTCAACAGTTATGAAGATAATCGACATCAATGTTTTAATCTTTTTTCAATACTTGCGTTTTTTTTTGTAAAACGTTAGACTATAAAAATTATTTATTTATTACATATTTAACGATAAACTGGTTTACCGAATACCGATAGGTACATGGCCTTATTTCATGTTTAGTCTTAAAACTATTTTTTTGCTTACTTCTGTAATACCCTCAGATTGCTCTATAAATTACTTATTAATATTATAGTACCGTAGTACATTTTTTGTATGAATTCAGAATATTAAAATGCTCCACGATTAAAGGAAAATATTAATTTAATATTTCTGAAAATTGTATTTGATGCCCACACAAATGTCAAATAAAGCCTGTCAAAATTGAATATTAGAAAAATAAAAATAAGATTAAAGCTGGAGTATCTCGGATTATAATTATGAGAGAAACAAAATATAGTCCAAACGAACTCGTCATCCAGGGGAAAATAAGTAGTAGAAGCGTAGGAAGAGGTCGCATCATATGTCTGCGTAACTTGGGGGACTGGTATGAGTGTTACTCGACTCTGTTGTTCTGTGCAGTAGCAAATAAAATCATGATCGTCAGAATGATTGCCAAACTCCGATAGATGGCACCACAATAAGAAGAATAAGATTAACCCTAAAAATTTCTTCAAAACTATTTTATTTACAGTGTCAAAAGTGTTCTCCTTAATTAAAAATTATTTTTACCTAACTAAATAGTTATAATATCATCATCACCACTTTCAGCTCTGCAACCTCCGGTGGGTCTTGGCCTCCTCGAGAGTGTTCCTCCACTCATCTTGGTCCTGTGTCGGCTCTCTCCAGTTCTAAATCTTCAAGCTATATATGTTTTTGAGAACATTGTCATTCTATCTTAATTTTGGTACTTGTTCGATCATTCTCTCCACATGACCCAGCCACCAAAATCTTCCCGGTTTTAAAGATTTTGTGAAGAGGTCATCAAACAAAGTAAATAGCTCATTATTGTGACGTCTGCGCCAATATACGACATAATAGTCACGTACATACGACACCGACATGTAATATCCAACCTGAATAATTGGGTTAACGTTTATGAAAATATGTCACATTTGTAGTAGTATTTTGCCTTAATTACAAATTAAATTGTAATATTTATTATTTTTACCATAAAATGCAACAATTTCAATAGCACGTCATGTTAATAAATCTACATATATAATGATTTTTATTTTTATGATTTTAATGATCTTATTACAATTTAAGAGTTGTGTAAAGTACTTGAAAATATTGTGAATGAAAGAGTTTAAAAGTTAAAAGACGACACAACTGTGACATAGGAGTATGGAATCCATAATTAGTTCTATGATGGCTAAGAAACACCATTTAATTATTTTTGAGTCTACGGGAAGGGATATTGAATTTTATTTGTCCGATTAACGAAGGCACATCAGCGTGCCCATTTAATATTTTGAATATGGTGATTAAACCAGTGTTTTCTCTGCATTTTCGTAGGTTACAAATTTTTAAAATTGACTTAACTTCACTGTAGGAGTAGTCTTCTCTATCCATGCCCATTATCCATGCAACTTTTCTTAACTCCTGTGTGTCGGTGATGTAACGTAGGTCTACCTGTCACACTAAATATGAAATATCTACCTTATTTACGAAAACTAAAACGTCACATTTTGTGTAATCATCGAATAGACATTTTCACACCAAAATTACTAAATTAAACTGTTAGGAATGTACGGATTTTTTAATTAAAAAATATTTGTTCATTACTCTCGTATTTTTGGCCAGTGTGTAAGAAAGAGCAGTATATTGTGCATCGAAGTTAAATCGAGCAAGAAAGAGCACGACAGTACCATACATTTCATGTAGGACAGAGATGGCGGTTGCTTGGGTTTCGGCGAAAGAAAAAACAATATAGAAAGAGTACGATAGAGTCGGTTAACACGTGCTAGATAAAGACGGAGTGCATGCAACTGAAGCGAGCAGGCGACCGCGTCGTTGTATTCAGTTGCTATTGAAACGTCGGCGGAAGCGCACGCAAATTCGATTTGCCATGATTTTATAATAATTTACTAAAATAACGCAAATATGTATATTTACCTTACATAATTATATAAAGGGACCTTTAAAAAGTCTTATCTGTATTGTGTATATGTATATTTTATCACATATTAAAAACTATACCGATTTTTAATCAGGTAACGCTGTGTTACTCCACCGTCCCCAAAGTTTTTTTTTAGCACAGTCTTTTAAGAGTTAAGAATCTATGTTGCACAGATTCGATGTGACTTATTTGGTTTATATAGAAAGAAGATCAAAATCACAGAGGCATATTCTAACGTAGGATGGACAAGTGAACAGTAAAGAGTTTTGAACATGTAAATAATGTTGAAATCGGAAGACATTTTGTTAATAAAGCCTAAGCGCTTGTTCAAACACAGCGGGAACCGTTCAGTTTCAGAATCGCGTCTCAAAACACGCGATTTGTGTCATCTGTTCACACAGCCGCGGTTAATAAGCGATTTGTGCGCGCGAAAATAAACGTCAGTTTGACAGATCTGGTGACGTTCTCCATCTTTGAATATCAGAGATATATTCGCTCATTACTTTGTTAACGACGGCCGTGTTCCATGGCAAGACACATAAATATCATTCTGTTAGTTCATTTTTGGTGAATAAATACCTACTTCTCTGAAATACTCTTTTTTTCCACCATTTCAAAATATCTCCACCAACTCCTGCCAAGCTGGGTTCTTGGCATATTTGAGTAATCCTCACACTATTACAGGTCTTTTCTCCCATATTACAGGACTTTTCTCCACATCATCAATAAAAAATTCAGTGTCAAAGCGATCCATAACCATAGAAAACAGAATATAATCCACGCGTGCTCCTGTTGTGTCATGGAACCGTGCCGTGCCCGCAACGCGACTCAACGCTCTCGTAAGGCCCCATAGTAATAGGATCGTGCGGGCGCCGTGCGGGTCTATTTTCTAGCGGTTGGGTTGCGGGCACCGCAGCGGTTGACTAACCGCACGGTTGTGTCTGAACGATCACATACAAACCTAGGTAAATGAGACCCGCACGGATCTCATGCGATTCTGAAACGGCACGGTTCCCGCTGTGTCTGAACAAGCGCTAAGAGTATTAAGGATTTATTTACCACACAATCAAAATGAAGAAGACATATCCCATATATAAATAGTTTTTTCTATTAGATAGGAGACAATATGTATAGTATAAAACTCAACTTAAAATATATGACACGCAATTTGAAATAAGCCCCCCATAGATGAAATACTGCTAAGAGCATTCTTGGAATCCCTTAACAAGGTTGAATAATATGCCAGGTGAAAAAATGTGCTAATATTTCGTTGAAATATTCCAGCGTCCATTTCGTGCCGGTATGTTAGTGAAATATTCCAATACTCATTTTATTTCGGAAAGTGGAATGTATTCGGATATTCAGGTTCGATGCTTTAATATTCATATCTACTCTACGTGAGTAGTGGTCAGGTCTAGGATTATATAAATTGTGATGTTAATAGTAACCGCACTTTGGTGTGGATACCACGATGGTAAAAATTGTGTAGGTAGTAGTTGAGGTAGATTAGAGGTACTTTGAGACCTGTACACCTTTTAATAAATAAAACAATACTAGAATAATAATGATATTGTTTAGATTCCACTAATGGATACAACGGATGAGCCTTTAGTTTTCTATAGCACATACATTAACACAATATCACGTAGCACAACAATGTAAATTACAGAAATATTAAAAAAAAAAAAAATATATATATATATATATATATATATATAATTCTACACACAGTATATGCTTAAAAATAGTATTATATATGAACTCATTTAATTAAATTCTTAAATACTTAAAACTATTTATTATAATGTTATTAAATAAACGAAAGAAATGTTTTTCTAAAGCACAAAAGGGAAAAAAGTAGGAAAATTTATGGTGTCGTTAAATAATACTAGAACTTTTTTGAGCTCGCATTGTTATTCCAATCATTAGAACTAAGGATATGAAATATCAAAACCGTCGAAAGATAATAAGGATGACGTATTTTTGGTTTTTCAATTAGATTTTTTTTGAATAGTGATTTTTAAGAATACAATGAGAAAAATTATTTGAATATGATCAGTTTTGTTTGAATTAACAATTTTTGATGTTTAAATTTATTTCACCTTAATTTTGTTTCTTGGAAGAATCTTTTTTTTTTCAGCGGAAATATCGGATTTATACATCTAATCAATTATTTAAAACTGGTGCAAAAGCTACAAACTGAAACATGTACGGGTTTATGATTGAGTTAAAAATTACTTTATTGGGGGAAGGTTCCATTATTTTGAAAAACCTCTAAACAATAATAGTATTTCTATTGAATCCAGGCAGGGAGTGGAGGGGATGTCCGAGAGAGTAGTGTGGAGTGACTATATTTTCAAGTAAAATGCAGATAATGAATGCATAATTCAGTTCTCTACGATTGTTTATAAATACGATTGTATATTATTTTTGAACTCAACCAAATGATAGAAAACATAATGATTAAGATATAAGAAAATTATCTGTCATTCTTCACAATATTTTCAAATGCTGGAAAAATTTAATCAAGTGCAAACTTGAACTTATAATAAAGAAGCCGAAAACAGTTGTTACAAAACAAGAAAATGGTTCGATTTCTGAGTCAAGGAAAACACGGGGAGAAACAATAAGATGAAACATTTAAGTACAGTTTAAAAGCAGGAAAACTATTTGAATACTGATATTCCTCAAAATTAATATTCCAATTTGGACTATATAATATTAATATGCCCATTTGGGCTACAACAAACTCGACTTCTCGACAAATAATAATTAACTTTGCAAAACAAAAATTGCATTCCTTTTGAATTATAATTTATAACGGTAGAGCAGAAAAGGGGAGAGGGTGATTGTCGGGATGACGGGGGATGGTATCTTTTTTCGATTTGAAATTAATTGTATTAAATTTAATTTGGATTGTATTACATTTAAAACTGGGAAAGATGTGGTGAAAAGTGGGAGAGAGGAGTTGACGCCTGTACTTTCCGCAGGATCCTAAAAATACGTATTAAAAATTTGGGTCAGATGTGTCGAACGGTGTGGATTTGTACTGAAAACAGATGAACAGACAGACGGGCAGAAATTGAGTTTTATAGGTATAGATGTTAATATATCGGACCGTTCCAGCGTTACCCGGGATTCTGATTTGCATCAATGTGTAAGGAAAAGTGTTAAGGGATTAGAAGAGGAGGTTCCATTCTTGTGCAAAGGATCTAAAGAGTAAGAATGTATGTTAACTTGGAATAAGGATGAAAATAAATTTATTATGACTATATATCTCTCATGATAAAACAATACCTCGCATATTTTGTCAAATTCAAGTTTTTTATGCATTCATCTTTATAATGTATGGATTGTGTCTATTATTTCATCAAAGCAAGTCCTCGCATTCTATTTGTTGTAACGAATCTAGGTATTATGCAGTTTTTTGCCTCCCCTGTAAAATCTGTATAAAAAGGCTTTCGGGGTATTATTATATCATGAGCGATATTCAACTACATCACCTCAACAGCGCCGAGTTCTCTACAAGCTACTCCTTTCTCCTCTTTTTTATTCGTATTTGTAGATGATATTGTCCTACACATTTCTTCATATTTATCACAGAGACGTTTCATATCAATCTATCGCGGGAGAAATGGATTCTCTTGTAAGATATATCTTTTCTTGGTTTTTTAAAATATATTTGAAATATTTTTATATCTAGAGAGATTGTGTTTACTCCAGTTCGAATTACAAAGAAAATCGACACTTAATGTTTTTCGGATAACGACATTTGATTTCAATTTTTAAAAAAAATCCCTTATTTCGTGCTGTTTCAATTGGTCCCTTTCCTAAGGCGGATTTTCGAATTAAGTCTACAATATTCCATTCAATTAAATGAATTCAAAGGAATGCTCCCTCTGAGAAAAGTCCCATTCAATGGACATTGTTTCCATTGTACTTTCAAACAACTTCGTGACGTCACAGGATCGCGCTGGAAAAGGTAATGAAAGCAAGAAGATTGAAAAAATTAACAAAAGAGATACGCAAGGAAAGGAAATAATTATAAAACAGCAAGACTACTAATCTTAATTGTACGTTTAACTTTAAAACTTTACAAATTGCCAAACTTTTTTGATTTAGGACTAGAATCAAATCCCTGCTGCATCATTTTTATCATTTGATTTGATCATTTATTTATTCACTTTTTAAGTAATTAAGTATGATGCCAGTAAAAATACGGTAGTCGATTAAAATTAATGAAACAGATATTAAGATAAATTATATATCTCACAGAGATGAAGTTATTAATATGGGAAATGTGAATGGAATCTTCTTAGGGCTTACAAGCTGTATAAGCCGGCTTAAGTGATCACTCTACACAATGCAACCGTTTACCAATTCCATCGTAAGAACAACCTCACATTATCAAATATTCGAAAGTTGTGTATATATATGTTCCAGATTGAAACCTTCCTTATATTTGAAAGAACTATGCTGGAGACATTTCTTCTTTCTTTTCTCTTTCTTCTTTCTTTCTTTTCTTCTCATGAAATTCTTTCTCATTTCTTCTTTCTCATGAAATAGTACATTGATTTCGCAGCTGGTAATCATACTTCTATATTTTTAATGCGGAGGATTTAGTATTTTTTTCTATATTATATTTTTCCGATTTTTTAAAGATAAACACTACAATACATCTGAAGATTAATAATTTTCAACTTTTTTTACAGACCAGAATATATATTTTAAATAACAATATTTTAATGTTTGTTCAAAAGACACAATTATCGACTATGTCCACTGCTAGTTTAACATTTAATTAAGATAAATTATATAAGTCTCACGAAGACAAAGCTTTTTATATGAGAAACGTTTATAAAAGTCTTTTGTAAGAATGAGCTGGCTTAAGTGATCACTTCCATACACGTCTCTCACATAAATTGTTTCGTCTCTGTGAGACTTCTCTAATTTATTTTAATCCCAATTACAATAATTTCGTTGTCTGTTTGTCCGTCTGTCTGTCTGTCTGTCATCAACATTTTTTTTCGTAAAAACAACTTTTTTTCGGAAATTTTTTTCAAATATCGATTTTAATAAAATAAATAAATACTAAGGCATTGCTTAGTAAAAATACATTTTTTTGACGGGTTATAGCTGGTAAATTAATAATTCCGCAGTGGAAAAATCCAGTAATTATGTTTTCAGAACATATATAAAAAAATATTGTCAGAAAGACATATTTTTCACTATTAAAAGCGACATTACACTCGGTCCTTTCTTCTTTCCGTGTTCTAACACCGGCTGTCGTATCAGCCTTAAGTAAGCCACAGCATTTTCGCAGAGTACAGATACACACAGACATAAAAACATATAACACAGACGCGCGAGAGGTTAAATCGGCGTGACCTTTCGACCGCTTACGAACATCTGAATAAAATACACATCAATGGAATATATCAAAAGTCTAATGGAATATTCAACCTTCCGTTTTGGGACTTGAATTCGATTCAAGCATAAAATGTGTGATTGCTTGTTCCTTTGGTAAGGTAAAAAGACATCTTTGTGTGCCTTTGCATGGGATCCAAATATCACAGCACTTTGTTTTACGGGACCAAAAGTGTACATTTAAAGATATTACGCTGATGAAAATACATTTGTGTTTTATACTAGAAGACTGGGTATATAAAGTATATAAATAGAAAAATTCGGTACATAATATCCTTAATAATATTACTTTCATTAACTATTTACCGCTTTTCTCAATATTTCCGTTATAACTACCTTTAAACAGTAACATTAGCCCATATATATTGTCGGCGCCTGATTTGTTAATAAATTGTATTTCCACCTAATTCATGTAATAAGAATTCTATATTTGAATGTAGTCTGTTAAATACTTCACCTGTCGATGAGAGACTCTAGTACTCTTGAAACT
Source organism: Agrypnia vestita (assembly GCA_016648135.1). NCBI lineage: Eukaryota > Metazoa > Arthropoda > Insecta > Trichoptera > Phryganeidae > Agrypnia > Agrypnia vestita. The sequence continues at coordinate 91,066 of JADDOH010006167.1, read as the reverse complement.
TGAGTAATAAAATTATAATTAATATCACATATATAAAGATAACAAAGTACATGTTTTTCATCCAATTTAATAATAAACAATTTTCTTAGGTTTTTACGGCTACTCAGAATCATCTATTTTTTTAATTTATTTTTTATTAAATTTATACATATTTTCTATTGTTATCAATCATGCTACTAAGCCTTGTATAGTTGTCGGCACGTTTCTTTTTTTGCGTAAGTACGTTGCATATTTAGTTATAGGTATAATTTACAAAGTATTAAATATATATAAAAGATAATAATATTATATGAACATAACATAACATACGAATTAACTTAATAATGAGACTTGGTAACCAATATAAATAATAAAAAAAACATCAATATCAATATGAATCACTGAGATCCAGATAAATAAAAAAAATCACGGAACAGCTCAGAATAAAAAAAAAGTTACCAATAAAACCCAAGTTTTTACAATACTCCCTTTCTTATTATATCAGGTTTTGTGTCTACCAGACGCGTCGGAGTCTTTTCATACAACTCACTCAGTTGTATGAATAAACCATTAAAATTTTGAAAAATCCAAAATTATACTATATTTATTATTTTTTTAACGAAAATTTCATAATCTTTTTGATCGTCGCCACGAGACTGCTTGCAAAGTTTCAGCTCGATTGGATCACGGGAAAAGGGTTAAAAATCGATCCAAAGTTTCTGCGTCAAACCAAAAAACAACCAGATGCTACGAGTTAAAATAAAGGGAGTAATAAAAAGGCATTGAGGCCAACAATATGAGGCATGCGATTTATCTAAATTTCCATGTTTATGTCTTTAGGGTTGATGTTGGACCCTGCAATGGGACCCGAAATGTCGATCTGAAAGATCGTAAAAACACGGCATAATACCCCAGAATACACGAACCAGAAAATTTAATGATTATCTTAAATATGATAATTATTTTAACATGCTCATGCATGCTTTTAAATCAGTTAGCAAAGAACTGCAACCAATTGTTCATTAGAATCATAAATTTGCAAAATCAACGATTATATTATAGAAACATGAAATTGATAATTTTTATTCCGTGTACGTCGGCTTTACAAATCATACCTGGATTAAGCCGTACTTACAACTGACTGCATCAAAGTGAACCGTATTTGCATCCAATTATTCTGGATCAGGTAGTGTTAGCCAAGTGACATGTGATTGAATGGGCCATTCCTATTGGTCACAAAGGTTTGAGCAATTCTCGTCAACTAATGGAAATAGTAATATGTCATATATTTTTTAATGAAAAGATAAATGAATTCGCGGGTATAGTTATACGTGTTTTCATAACAATATTAGAAAGTTAAAAAAATCAATATCGTATTTTGAGATGACAAACTAATAATTTATGATTATTTATTTATTTAATATTCACGGAAGACCAACAGCACAACAAAGAAGCATAGAAAATATGAATATAATATAGATGGCCAATTACAGGTCTCCATTTTTAGAAATATATTAATAATGATAAATATTTTATGAAGTAAACTTAGGCATGTTAGGAATTATATTACAAGAAAGAATAAAAAATTTAAACAAAAGAAAAATAAACATAATTATTAGTAGAAAAACTTAGGCATGTTGAGAATAATACAACAAAAAAGAATAAAAAATTTAAACAAAAGAAAAAGAGACTTGATTAATATACAGAAAAACTTAGGCATGTTAAGAATAATATATAGTAAAAATTATACTGCATTATATTCGACATAAAAGGTATGATTGACTCATTCATGAATTAATCTAAAAGTCAAGATATTTTAAACATGTCACATAGAGACGAAGCTAATTTTTATATTAGAAAGTAAATATGGAAGTCTCTTATATCTAAGATATCTAAGACCCAACTTAGATATCTCTTTACCAATAGCGACATCTACACTGGTTGGTGGGAATGCCAAATTTTTGACCACAGGTGGCGGTAGTAAAAATACAACTCGCATTCTAAACAAGGCATGCTAGTTAAACCAACATATACATCCGAAAAATTGAGATGGTCTTTCATGGCTGGAATTGATGAACGTTACATAGTGTAGTTACTTTGTGTGATCGCTTAAGCCAGTCGTACAATAGGTCGTTGGCCCTATAAATAATCATAAAGACGTCCATACCTATCTTCCCATACAAAAATGAGCTTTGTCTCTATGATACATAATATATAAAATATCTTGATTAATGATGTTCCACTGGTGATTAAATCCAGTATTATGTTTTCCCGCTGTCAATAACAGAATTCTGTAATCATCTGGTTTGTGTCTTCTGGGGTACTATGCCGTGAACTTTCTGGCCGACGTTTTGGATCCCATTGCGGGGTCCATCATCGATGTGGCTACATCAGTCCCGATGATGGACTCTGCAATGGGATCCGAAACGTCGGCCAGAAAGGTCGTAAAAACACAGCACAATACCCCAAAATATACAAATCAGAAGATTCTGAGTGGCCGTGAAAATCTAAGAACATTCTTGAATTCTGTAATGTATATAAATATCCCAAGCACCCAATCCTTTATTTGGAGAGTGAATCGAAAAATTTTGTCCGAAAAATTTTTTTTTTGCTTTTTAGTACATTAAAATTTTGGCTTGGTATTAATTTTTTTTAAATAAAATACTAACTAATTGAAATAAGTAAGTCGAATCAACTAATAAAAAGGCGCAACGTATTTAAAAACAAAAGTTAGCCTTCTAGCGTTAAAGAAAAAGAGAAAAAAAATAACCCCATTATGATGGTCTTGCAGGTTTTAGACTGTATTACCATCAAATCAAAGGAAACTTAAATAACTGATGAGTTAAATAAGGCTTTGAAATGAAAACTTTTTCCAAAAACCTCTCGCCTTTTGTGTTAACGTATGTAATGAGGCTTTTGGATATGTTGAACAAACTAATTAATCTAAATTTTCTGCTAAATCCAGGCGAGCGGCGCAAAGGCCTTCGTTACAAAATTCCTACTATTTCTACAAATTGATTCCATTCTCTATACAAGCACAAATATTTTCCCCGCTAACACAAGTCATTAATTGATCCATCAATATGGAATCTCGCTAATTAAAACAGGCATTTGAAAATATTAATGCTATTACTAAAATTGAGATGTATTGAAATGTAATTAAAATCCCTTCCATATATCATCATCTTTGCTGGAATAATTCAAAATTCCTCCGGATGATAAATCAATATCGACGGAATGATGAACGATATTCCTTTGATATTAAAAATTCATTCGTAAATTACTTAGAACTTAAGGAAGCAATTTTTCCAAAAGTTTCGGCAAGTAATTAGAGAATTATTCTCATATTCGGGAGGTTTCGAATTTTCGAAAAAGTTTGATCGTCGATCAATGAATCTGGGAATTTAAGGCCTACCGAGTGCTTATAAAACGTAATTTAAATTTAATTAAAATAAATGATAAAAAATATATCGAGGCCTTGGAACATCACGTTGGATCATATAAATCATCGACAAATTGATATTTTTATGTCTAATCACTGTGAATTTTCTCTTCAAAACTGTGATAATGTTGTAATTTTTTTAGTACTCGTACTTTAGGAAAAAACAAGAAAACAAAGATATATTTTAGTCGCAATTTTTTGCATATACAATGTTTGAGTTAAACTATTAAGAGTGTTTTTTAGGGTAAAGAACTAATAGATGAAGAATAGAACAAAAAAATTGTGCCATTAGTGTTTAAATATGAATACGATACCTCATTTAAAATAAATTTGCACAATTTGTAAGCAATGTAAATCTATTCATGGTAAAATTGCAAACCAAACTGAGAACAAATCAGATGTCAAATTGGCTCTCGCTAATAAGGGTTATGTCAATATAACAATCTTCTAAAAAAGCACCCCAAAGTCAATACATTGGCTACTACCACGATTTTTTTTGAGTTTTATTATTTTACAACACATACAATATTTACACTCAAAAAGTGCACTTTCTTCTAGCAATTGGGTGCCAAGCGCCACAAAAGAACAGTTAACGAAGACTAAACTAAACTACCTATTTCTTATGTATTTTGTCTTACCAAGCAATTATGTCTCCCTGTTAGATGACCGAATAAAATAAAATAAATGGCCTAGTCGAAGGATTTTTGGGGTTGTTATCATAGGACCCTTCGTGTCACCATCAGGATTACTTCTTTTGTATTATATAAACTCTTTGCTTTAAACTGTCTCAAGATTGGTTACTGTCGGTTATGTTTTTTTAAAATTGATTCTGATTTTAAAATTTCTGCCTTTAGTATTTTTATTAATGGGTTCAACAATGTAATAGTATTGACACCTCATCTTGTTACTCCATATTCTATATGACATTGACATAAAGCAAAGTACAAATCAATGATTGAAGATATCGCTGCAAACATGCAAATTATATACAACTGTGAGAACACCGTGTGCTTTAGTTAAACGACATAGAATGTTAGGAATTCCATTACAGTGGAGGGACAAATTTTCTCCCGATAAGTCTGAAATTCAATGAAAAGGCTCGCTTTGATTGAGGTTGACTTATTGAATTTGAGATTCCCCGAGGTGATTGGGTGGGCAGCCGGGGTGGGTGGTGGACACGCACCGTTTGTCTTGTCCTCCCTCCCCAACCACCCCAAAAGGACATTACAATTAGAATTAGCTAGTGGGTCATGAATCCGACCAACCTCGCAAATTCATTTACTCTCGTTGAGGTCGGTTCTCTTGAAAGTACAGTCATGTGATATACGTTCCTTCTTCTTCAAAGGCTAACTTTTAAAGAGTGTTTGGGATCTTGGATTCATCATAGCTAGGTGGAAGAGAGAGTCACATTTCAGGCCGAATTAACCTCGCCATTTTTAAACCATGATGTTCTTCTTATTTTTCTTTTGGTTCTTGTCTCGTCTTTGCCTAAGAATTATCAGCCAGCTTTTTTCTTCTGTGGTCTCTTTTGCTTGTAATTTTGTTTTGAACTGCAGAGATACAGTATTTGGTAAATGTCTCTTTATACGGCTGAAATTTTGCTTGGTTTTTGTTTTAAACTTATTTTAGTGGCCAAATGCTTCAAATATCTTTAGTTGTCACTCAGCAAGTGTCCATGTATCTTTGAATCTGTACAAGATGTCGTTATCTGCTCATTTTTAGTAACAAGCTACAGGTTCTTATTCAATATGTTCGCTTTTTGAAATAATACCCATTTTTACTTCCTTTATATTAACTTGTGGCGTCCGCTTGCTTGCTTGCCGGCTTGCCGTCGAAAAAACTTTGGATCGATTTTTGACCCCTTTTTCCGTGATCCAATCGCGCTGAAACTTTGCAAGCAGACTCGTGGCGACGACCAAGAAGATCTATCAAATTTTCGTTAAAAAAATAATAATTAGAGTATATTTTGGATTCATCAAATTTTTGATGATTTTTTCATAAAATTCAATAAGTTGTATGGAGATTCCGACGCATATGGTAGACATGAAACCAGAAAATGAGAAAGGGAGTATTGTAAAAACTTGGTTTGTATGGGTTACTTTTTTTACAAGTTAAATGGTGCAATTCATTCTTCAATGGCAGATTGCCTAAATAAATAAGGAAAAATATGCTACAGTTTTTTTGACAGCCTCGCTTTCTTAAATATGATTAATATCCTCAAACGTGCATGAATTAGAAACACAGGAGTACCTACACTATTTACTTTACCAAAAATATTACCAATGCGGAATATAACTCGTCACTCTGCGAATTTCAGGGACTTGATACTGTATACAAAAGTGTAGAAAATTTTAATGGTTGCAGATTATTAACCCTATAAATCTCATATTTTTAATGCTGTTATGCTTGATTCAATAAAATTTAACCTCTCGTTTTGTAATTTTTTTAAAATTGGTGTTATTTTTTTATTTTTGTCACTGATATGTTTTGTGTTTTTTTTATAAAAGGTTTTGTACTATATACAGGGTGTTTCATAGCGAATTGTAAAAACTTTAGATTCCTGCCTTCATAATTAGTCGAAAATTATGGGCAAGCAACCACAACCACGATCAATAGTTATGGAGATATGCATGATCAAAGTTTGAATTTTTTTCAGTATTTCTGACTTATTTTTTGCGAAAAGTTCAACTATCGTTACAGAAACTTGTATCGCCTATGAAAAATTCATTCGCTTTAATAAAAGTCGAAAGAAATTACACAAAAATTTAAAAAATAATTTTCTATAAGGTTTTTATCATTTTATTTGAGATTTATTGAAAAGAGAATGAATTTCACACAATCGATTTAAGTTAATATAATAATCGTTCAACTATTTGCAAAAGGTAAGTTAGAAATATTGAAGAAAAAAATGCTATCTTTGATATGGCATATCTCCTTAACTGTTAATATTATTAGGTCGTGGTTATTTGAACATTTTTGACTCAAAAAAAAGGCAGGAATTCACATGTACAATTTTTGCTGCAAGCTATGAAACATTCTGTATAAATAAATAACAGAATAGAGATAACATAGCCCCTTACCAAGCTAACTTGAAACAATAAATCAAGTGACTAGAAACGAGGTGTTTCATTCAGCCCTGGCAGACGCAATGAACATATTGGTACTTGAATATGCAGACTTTTCTCCAATATCTCCAATATGAGCCTGCTACGAGCCATCCAATATGCCTGCATACGTATGCATTCATTTCCCTCATGTTCCCTCTTATTCCCGAATTCAATTCTCTGATATGCTCTCTCCAACTTTGTTCATAAATAATGTCGGGAACAATGTGATTTACTTTGTTGAACGCCAGGATTTTAGAATGCTGTGAATCGAGGAGTTTGAGAGTGCCATGAAATATACAGAGTAGAACAATGACATACATATATGAGATATGGGGTGTATTTATTAAACCGTACGTAATTCCAAACACTATTAATATTTGAGGTTTTTGCACGTGTGACATTGATAACATTCGACACTGCACTAATAAATACTTTTATATATTGCCAGATACTGTAGTTTTATTTTATCACGGAAAGTCAATAGACACAAACATAATTGCAATGACTATTATGTAATTTGCACTAATTATCACTATCAGGAGACTTTCGCTTATCTATGGGACACTTTATTAAGTTTTCCAGAATATTCGCCCTTATTTACTATCGTAGGCCCGGTAGGTACTCTCATAATTAATTTCGCCGGCCGATTATAATTCTTTGAAAAACTTTTTTTGCGTTTTCAACTATCTACGTCGCTAAATATCGTCACCAAATAAACAACTATCATCATATGTCGGGTATAAAACAAAAGCCAGCAATGTAAAAAAAAAATTGAATGCAGTCATCGAGGATTACTAATTTATAATATACTGAATACGTGATTTTACAGGAAACATAAACCTATACATTTATAGGAAACATGATTTTGGAAGGAACGGTTATATAAAATCTAGTATTAATTACATTTTAAATTGGTAATCCTCAGTGACTGCTCATATATAGAATATCATTTTTTAATTTTTTTGATATTTCTGCCTTTGCTTTTATACTCCACATATCATCTACTTGCGTTTGTAAAAAAAAGTGACATTTTCAAAAATAGTTCGAAAATAGTTTGAAAAATCTGAAGAAATACTAATTAACGAAAAAACTACTATCGCCTTACAAACATGTAATTCGACACCTAACTGTGTTTTACAAAGTTATATTTTGTTGAAAGTTTTTGATTAAAATATATTAAAACGTGTGTTAGTTTATTTAAAAAATAAACTTTTAAAAATAAAGATACTTTCATTGGCCAATAAAACTAAACAAATAAAAAACTGCACAGGCCCCTGAAATAAATCTTCACAGGATAAAGTAGAAAATACCCAACCCTTAAGTTTTATTTGTTACAATAAAAATGTGTTATGTCTCTATAATACGTATTTACGAGCATATAGCATGAGTGTAAGTGAATTATTCAAAGATATGCCAATATAGAGAGTACAAAATTTAACGCCAAATGGGAATTAATAACGTGAAAATAACTTTGTGCTAACATTATTAAAATTAACTAACAAGAAATAAATTTGAATAAACCATTTTATTAAATAATCAACATGTTCCGGGGCTAAATGCTTTTTTTTTTCCTTAATTAAATGCGAACAAAAAAGAAAAATATTTTTAGTGTCATTTTTTTCTATAAAAGGTTTCCTATGTAGGTTAATTTTTAGTTTTCTTCTTTTTTTCCACCTTATATTATTTTGAAGGGTTTAATTGGGAATTATTTTTCATTTAATTGCTAGAACCTGGATTCGAACCACGGACCTCTGTCTTACGTGGACAGCGTGTTACCAATTTCACTATCATGGCTACTTAATAAGTCGTCAATATTTGATAGTTATATGTTTCTCTTTGAATTATTAATATTATTCCATTTTTTATTCGGAAAGTAATCGACTGTTACGAGAATATCAAAAGAAGCTTTGACGCTTTCTCGCTAGTCGATTTCCGAATAATGGAAATGTTCTTTGCTAAACTGAAAATAAAGTTTACATATACTTTTTTTTATATATAATACTTTCGAACTTCAATATGAGTAAAATGTTTAATATAATTTCGAAGATTTTTAAATAAAGAAGTGGTTTTGTATCCGTCATTCAATAATGAAATTTTGTTTTTTTATGTCGTAGTAAGCGTTTATAGATCATATTAAAATAGAGTTTATCATCATAATAAATTATCAATTAGCGGCGATATCTGAGTGCATCATAAATATTATTAAAAAAATGTTAAATGATGGTATTATTATCCCGTAACACAGAATAATTATTACGTAATAAACAAAAAACATTGATAAAATGAATGATGTGAAAATGTATACTGTTGTATTTTGCTATTACTTTGTGGTTATTCATTATGAATATAATTTAATTATATTGATGTGAAAATGTGTTCCTATTTATGATTATTTACGTTGATTTATGTTGATATATTTTTGGAATATCTATGTTTATTTTGCTATGTTAATTAATCTTTTAATTACTATATGTAAAACATGTGTTCTTATTACAACTAAATAAAAAACATACAAACAAACAAACAAAATTTCAGAAATAAAATAAAATTTAACAAATCATATGATGGATTTATGTCAGTCAACATCGGTAATGAGAATGATTTTCAATAAAATATAAAAGCCATTTGCAATTGTGAGTAAATGTAATTATATTTCAGGACAAACAAACATTTGATATAACTATAAGAATCAGTGGTAGATTAAAATATAATACCTATTTAAGCGTGCAGATGTGTCCAGTAACAATATTTTTTGTCGTGATTTATATTGAGACAAATAAGATGATTTTTACCTGAAACAAAAGATAACAAAATATAATTTTTTTGTAAATTCAATTCAGCTTTTTAGCTTGAGATATACTCAAAATGTACTGGTAGATTAAATAATTAGTAAAATTATGCTAACGCATATAAAGAATAAAATAAATGAAAAGAAAAAAATGGACTGGAAGAATTAAAAATGAGGTCGTTCTGAGCAAGAAAATAGGTCCATAATAAACAACATAAAAAATCAATGGCATCAATGGATGATACACTTTCTAATTCACAGAATTTCTCAATTGAAGATAAATAAGTTATGTCAAATAGCTAACATCTTCTCTTATTTTAAAGAATTGTGTTTATTGCAGTGCAATACTCGTTATGCATCTAAGAGTATATCCTAAGCCCCATCCAGAATATTTCTATAGATTTTCGCATTCACTATGCCCTATAAATATATTTTTGAAAAAATAAGCTGTTCACAGAGAATTATAAATGAGCTAGTGCAGGAATAGTATACCATAAAATCGCAATTTTTTTTCGATCATTCAGAATTCACAATCGGAAATCAGAGGGAGCCTATAGATTAATTAATTTGTAAAAAAAACGTACTTAAAAAAAAATTATGAAATCAATTATTCTAACACTTGATTGCTAAAATAAAGTATGGTGAAAGTACGTGGGAAAACGATGAAATAATTTTATAATAAGATAGTGGTTTAATTGAATTATTAATGCTTTTATAAAAACTTTTATCGAATTAAGGATAGATTATAGAAGTCTCACAGAGACGAAGCTGTTTATATATAAAAAAAGTGGATGGAAGTCTCTTATACGATGGCTCAGGGCTTACAACCTGCATAATCTGGCTCAAGTGATCACTCCACATCCACTTTTCTCATATACAAATAGCTTCGTCTCTCTGAGACTTCTCTAATTTATCCTTAAAATTAATCATCCTTGTGGGAACATAATCCAGTAAATGTTTTCTAAGAACATTCTTTCATATAAGAATATTGTTTGAATATATTATCGAATTAAAAATAAATATTATAACCATGCAGAATAGATAAAGCTAATTTTAATCATAAGCACGAATACTTTGTATTTTGTATTGGACCAGTAGATTAAATAGTTTATATCAAGAATCTATATAAATAAATTTGACTATAAATTTATAAAAAAAATTCTATGTTGAAAAAGGATTAGTGTGTAAAAAAAAACGGGAACACGGAATAGACTTTAGATAGCCACTACTCTGCTGATTGGTGGAAGAAAAATTTGGCGAAAAAAAAATATCTCGGAAGAAATTGTAAATTTACCACATGATCGGAACAAGAATCGAAGGCTTTTACTGACATTATATATGGCTGTAGGCCAAACCGAACAAACGTACAGTCATGGGCGAAATTTATAAGCCTGAGGCGACCGGAATTGGGCCTCAATACCACCCGAGAGAAAATTACAAAATCATGCCAATATTTAACCTCAGCGGTCCATACCATAAATTTACTTTTTTATATATTATCACAATACACTTTGTATACATTTAGCTTACAATACCCCACTAGGTGAAACCTTCTTTGGAGCAGTCATAATGAATAATTTAACAGTTTTCTTACTCTTGGGTGAATCAAGTCTTAAAATATATTATAAGAAAAGGAGTTGTAGTACAATAGAAAAAAATATCTATCAAAGAAATTAAAATACATAAGAGAAAAAAATAGTTAAGTGATTAGATCGTAAGAAAATCATAACCTCAACAAAATTTCTCCCAGATTTTTTAGTCAATTTCTTATCGAATAAGTAAAAATAATTAATAGGCTGTGTTTTACATTTTTATTTATTTTCAATAGTTAGCTTATTAAAGACACGAGAGGTAATGAAAGTAATGTATCTTTGTTCAAACGAGATTTTCATGCTAGACACATCAAAATTAAACATTCATCAAATTTTTAATTGATTAATCAATTTAATTTGAAAATTAATTAATTATTAATAAATTAACTAATTAATGAATCATTTAATTACATTATTCTTAATATTAAGAAATCAATATTGTCTTGAAAAGTTTGGTGTTAATTATAAATATAAAAAAATAATAATATCAGATTTTAATAATTTTACCCCAATGAATTTTTTCTATTTTTAAAGAATATTAGATATAATCCGAAACCTTCTCAAATAATAAATAATTAATTCTTTAAAAAAGACGTACTTCATTATATAACAAAGTAAGTAGTGATCGATTGGCTTGTTTACATAATACTTTTTATTTATTTTTTTCATGAAATAAAATAAGTGTGATTAAATGTAAAAAACACATTTTCGGCTAAAATAATTTCACATGAGCGATAAACGCTTATTTATTGGCAACGAGCCGAACTTCTCTGCAGTTCTTCGAGCTAGTTGGATCATGGGGTTGTGTGATATTTACCCGATGTAATTTGACCCCAGGACCTCAGTACTTATCTCCCAGTCTCGGGCCGCAACGTGACCTGCGTAGAGCCTTGTTTTTTTATGACTTTCCACAGAGCCAATCATAAGGGAGGATATGTCTTATCGACGGGAAGGGCGGAATACGATATTACGTTCGTTGTTCCGTACAGGCCGACATCATGCAATATTTACCGAGGGGATGGTGGGACACTACGCCAGCACCCTTGTTCTCGTCTTATGGGAATCAATCGCCATAAAATTTAATTAAATTATCGATGGGTTTTGAAAAAATATCGTGACCAAGTGGTGTGCCTAAAATGAATGATTTTAGGAGCCTCAAATTAGATTAACGGATGTTAAACGGAACATTTATACCTAAATTATTATTTTTTTGGGTATCTCAATTTCTAGTTTTCGTTTATTTTAATTTAGTTATTATTTATTAAAACAAAGTAAAATAATGCCTACATGTAAAGCACAATATACAAAAAAAGACTAAGAGGAGCATAGGATAAGTATATATATAAAGAAAAACAATTTAAACAATGCTTATAAATGACAAATGAACACTTCAAACAAAATGTTAAGAAAGTTTTACATAGTAAATACCCAAGAAATACAAACAAACAAAAAATAACAAAAGGTAGAAAGCATGTGCACATCAAATGCACAAGCTTAACAGCATAATATAATAAAAAAATTACATAACACATTTTTTTAAATATTTAAATCATAGAAATGTATAATTTAAAATTTAAGCGTAATATAATTAAAAATAAGAATAATTAAAAAAATACATAAAACACATTTTTTAAGTGTTTAAATAAGAGAAATGAGAAATTCAGTATCTAAAATAACATAAAATTCAGGATACCTAAAAAAATGGTTTGTTTGATACAGGTTGTACTCCTTTGTTCCTTATTTCCTATATGCAATTTCTTATTGTACTTAGTCTGAAATATTATCTCGCTGTGAACGTTATCTGCCACCAAGACATCTCTGCATTGCGCGTTTAATTATGTCTTGTGAACATTAAACTTTAATAATATTGTAAGTACTTGTAAAACGATAGTGAATATTTTCTTTACGCCTGGCCATATGACACATATCTAAATCGTGTGGTGTGTAATCAGTGCTAGGCTTTTTCTCTCTCAATCATTTCATTTGGAAGGCATTTAGCATTAAAACACCCGTCTTTCCAGACAGGTTTGTGGGTTTTGAAATCAGCCACCTTTAACATAGGGAACAAACGCTGTTTGTAGCCGCCCATTATGGGTCAGCTGCTACTGCCTGTTGGACTGCGAGAGGTATTTTATTTCCCTCCTACCCTCCATATCAGGAGAGCTTTACCCTATCCGCGACCTGACAATGCATTTCCTAGCGGTTGCGGGTTCCGCAAGGCTTCGAAGAAGACAATGTTTATAAGTGTACACAATCACTTTTTAAAGTGTTGTCAGTAAACGAGACGATTCTACAGCATAAATAGTGTAGAAAAAGTTTTGCATAGTATTACAATTTTTTTTTTTTTTCTTAAAATAAAGATACGAACGCGGAATACGCGTCAAATTAAAATTCTTACTATTTTCGAATTAGGTAAAACGCTTGTAAAACTAGGACTAACTTGCTGGTTTGGAGTGAGGTTCGAACCCGCGAGTCCTAATCACAAGACTCGTTATTTCTGAATTAAAGATTTATCAATATGCATTTAATCCTGGCATTCTGAAGTTGCCTGATCGCACCTATCTGAATGGCTTACATAACCTTCTAGCGAGGTATGTGGGAATCTTACGTCTGTACTCTACCTATTTATTTTATTTATTTAATAATCACGGAAGACCAACAGCACAACAAAGAAGCATAGAAAACATTAATATAATATAGATGGCCAATTACAGGTCTCCACATTTAGAAGACTATTGACTACATTAATTAATGTAAAAATCTGATTTATAATAATACAAAATCACTCAGTACCGTTTTTGAGTTTATACTGTCGCTACCCTGCAAATATACTTTTTTTTATTATTTCGATAATGCTTAAATTTTTTTAATTATAAAGATATATAATTAATAAAAAAAAAACAATTCAAATAATTTTTGAATTTAATTTGATAGTATATAATTGTATCCTGGCGAAGGGGCCGTGGGCTCTGAAACATGTTGTTTTTTTTTTAATACAAAACTGGTGAAAACTAAGTTAATTTTTATTAATTATACTAATAATGTCACCACAAAATTACTTTCGCCGCATTATCGCTCTCGGCGCATGCGCTCCGCCCTGCGCGTGATGTTACTAAGGTCCATACGAGATGAAAAAAGATTTTTACATCACACCGAGCTCGCCACCAACTCATCCGCCGAGCGCGCCACTTCACCGCGACCGATTCACAGCGAACACACTATCACGTATCACGTACGCATTATTAAATCACACGGGGCGGAGTCGGATGAGTCGCCGCCCAACCTGACGGCACCCGCTCCGGGATCGTTCCAGATGCCTGAACAACTTGGAAAGTGGCCCTCGATGACGTTGAAATTCTCGAAACAGGACCAAACTCGGGCCCAAGTTACCGCAGCCGACGGTTAGCGAAGTTTCCTCGGAAGACGTATTCAATCAAGCCGGCCTGCGCACAAAGGTTGGAAATTAGATTCTGTTCGCGCAAAATTCAAAAAACGAATGTCGTAATAAAAATAAAACATATGCAGCGAAATAAAGTTAGTTCTTAGGGTAATAAAGTCCCACTAATAGGTAATTACCTAGAGTAAACCCCTCGTGTCTAGTCGAGCAGGTAATGACAAGTTGTTGCAAAAAAATAAAGTTAGTTATTTTCAGTCGGGTACGAGTGTTTGTACCAAAGTGGTGTGTTTATATTTTTGAATTTTGTTCTTCGAACTATGGAATCGATAAACTTAGGTAACTTTTTTTAAATATAAATCACATTTTTATTCAATTAATACTCTACAAAGCCACGATTGTTTTCAACAAAATATCGTAAATTTTTTCTGCATGCCTTAGACTGCCAAAACTGGGATTGACCTGTATTGAGTAATTGTTGTAAACTATCGTTCTCTAATATCTTGGCTACAGATTAAAAATTAATCGGAGTGCACGTCGGTGCGCCTGTATTCAGAATTGATTTATTTTCCAGCTCTCGGATAACCAAGGTAAAAACTGTTTGGAATATGGTTAAAGGAGCGAGACTTTTCTAAAGGAAGTAAAAAAAGCTGTTTTAAGGACGATAAACACAACAATGTATAATAAAAAAAATACTTTGTTAAATTTTTGTGGACAAATACGTCGAAGGTGGATCAATTGTGGACGTCATAAAGACATGTTTAGAATTAAATATAAAGTGTGGTTAGGTGGTATAATCAAGTTTTCAATACTACATTTATTTTATTTTTTATATATTTAAATTGGTTTATTATTATTATTTAATGGGTATAGAATACAAATAAACACTAAAATAATTTCGCTGCCTCAGATTGTCTTTTCCTACCACTGTGCGGCGTCAGCGAAGCTCTCGGCGGATGTAACTATTTTTATTTGGATAATTTGAATGGACAGCGGAGAACCAGGTGCAAATAGTGAGCAGCTCGAAAATTAATATACAACACTTTTTTTTTCAATATATTAAACTATCGTTCCCGTTTAGAATTCGAGCTGCATACAGAATACGAACGTTTTAATGAAATTTCTCATCTATCGAATTGAAGAAGCATACAATATTTGTGCTTATTTTATAAAAATTTGAACACTTTTATATTTACTTTTCAATTTTTTAATCAACAGACCGTCAACTGGTCATTATTGACCCTAACAGATTGCCCTACAGTGACATTAGGGTACATATTTATAGTACAGTAGGATAGTAGTAGAGTAAATATTTAAAGTACAAAGTATAAATATTTTTTTAACATTTTGAAAATAACATAATTACACACTACACTTTTTACGTTAAATTTAAAATAAAGTCATGAGTAAAAAAATCACAATGTGTATTACGTACTGTCTATAAACTTATTAATCTGGATTGAAATTAAATCCAGATTAATAAATCTATACACAATACGTAATACACGTTGTGATTAGTTAATAATAAATAACTTGGTTTAATTACTCTACTTATTAGATCAAATACGATTAAACTGTTCTACATACCTAATGGGTTTGAACTTATTACTAAATCCAAACTTTGCAAAACTTTATATTTAAAAACAATTTTACAACTCATTCTATATATAATACAATATCTTAAATTCTACAAATAACGTTGACATATTAAATGAAAGATGTATTATTTTCAAAATAAAATTTCGCAATTTCATAAGGCAATTGAAATAAATTTAATACAAGTACTTAGTACATATATAAATTTGCAGGTACACCTATATATATGCATGCGTATATAGTGTATTTACATGACGAATGTAGAAGTTCTTCGGCGTATGGAAGTTCTTCGGCGTATGGAAGTGCTGCGGACTCAAGAAAGAAAGTATCTCGGACATATTTATTATTCTGATAGGACCAAAATATAGTCCCAAGTCGTCATCCAGGAGAAAATAGGATGGCACCAGGATCCAATAGAAGAGATGGCACCATAAGTAGAAGAAGATACATGTTGAGATACCTATAAATACTATATTCTTCTTTAATTGAATCCTATTCCCTTCCCCTTCCTACCCTTCCCATATTATTTTATCCCGTATCAGCCATAATTATTAGTTCTTCTCATTTAATTTTTGGCTTTATCCTTTATTGTCCATTTCTTACTTTTTTATTGTTATTCTCGATGCTGTTGATTCTTATATTCATTTATATTCATTTTAATTTTATAACATTTATTTTATTGTTTATTAATAAGATGGTTAAATTTTTACTCCCTTTCTTTTAACTCGCAGGCGTTGTTGTCTACCGAAAAAACTTTGGATCGATTTTTAATTCTTTTCCCGTGATCCAATCGAGCTGATACTTTGCAAGCAGACTCGTGGCAACGATAAAAATTATGTAACAAATTTTCGTTTAAAAAAAATAAATTATAGTATAATTTTGAATTTTTAGATATTTTAATTGTTTTTTAAATTGGAATCAATACAAAAGAGTAATGACCTTGATGCGTGCAGTAGGCACGAAACCTGATTCAATGAGGAAGGGAGTATAACAAAAACTTGGATTTTAGGGGTTAGTTTTTTATTAATTACCAGCTCCGTGGAAACTTCAAATGTGTCAAATTTAATTACAAATATAAACAAAATTTATAGAATATGAGAAATCAGCTTTATGGAATATTGTGCTGTATGTTTGCTAAAATTAAAAAAAATTTAATCGCCATCAAACATATTAATTTCTCTGTTTGTCTGTTCATCTTTCCTTTTAAATTAACGTAATTTTATTTTAGATAATTATGTCGAGTCTGACACGCAATCAGTGGTCACGCAAAGCAAGTCGTTATTATTATTTCCTGTAATTTTTCACGGTTGTGCGACTATTTTTAATACAATTTTGCAAGAGATATGAATATATTGACGACTTTCAAAAATGATCTGGGTCACTAGTGGCAATTTCGTGATTTGAATGTGAAAAATAAATCATCACATCTCTCGAAATCCGATAAATAATTTTAAAATAATTTTTACATCGCAAATATTACTGTCGGAAGCGTGCTTTTTATTTTTAATTCGAGTTTTTTCGTAACAGGAGAGCATAAATAAAAAGAGAACCAATTCCATTCCGGGCCAGTAGTCGAGCTGAATGCTCCCTTTTTGTAAAAAATAAATTCACCCGGCGCCCGCGGGTTGATTGATTAACGTGTCGTTGGCGAAAACATTACGTCATTTATTCGGGAAGACAAATGGTAGCGAAATTGAGAAATCGAGGAATGAAATAATGAAAATTGTACGCAAACACAAGACGAAATTATCTCTAATTGGCCGACAGCCGCTGGAGCCGAGGTTCCTCTGCTAATGATGCATGCAAAATTACGTTTGAATGGACGCTTTTGTGCTCAGATCTCTGTCGCTAATATATTAATTTTGACGAGAATACGCTTTTGTATCCGGTTCAAAATAAGGGGGCGCATTTAATCCGAACGCCAGGCTTTGAATGCCTGTAACTCAGAAAGTAGACGACTTGGGCGGAAGTTAAAAATGTCAATTTGTTGAAAACATACGTTAGATACACATGTAGATGTTTATAAATTGAAATAATACTACTTTACGTCTCAACTAAATGGTAATGGATGAATAAATTTTTATTTTTCTTTTTCTGTTTAAACTTCTTGTTGTTTTTTACATACAGACCGTCAACAGGTCATTGATGACCCTAATAGATGGTCATTTAGTGACATTAGAGTACAAGATTGAGTATTTTGTGAACATTTGAATATGATAATATACAATACACTTTTTTACGGTTAATTAATAATTAATAATGAAAAATAACAAATGATAAAATATATAAATATAAAAATATCGCAGATTAGTTAGTTCAATATTTTTTTGCATACAATTATTTTACATAAATATACATCGCAAATCAATAAATTTTTTAAATTAATAAATCAATAAGTTTTTACATTGTACACAGTTCATGATAAAAATAAATAAATTAATAATAAAAAGCGTATTTTGAGTATGTCCAAATTTTTCAGAACAGAACTGGATTGTTTTTCACGGGGACATCAATAATCAATTAATGTATAATAATAATCAATTAATGATCCTTGCAACATACATGTGAAACGTAGCGTTTAATTGAAATATATACAACTTCCAAAAATTAATAGACATGGTAGGTATTCTATCTATATGGAAATGGCGAACGTATGTACGCCCAAAAAGACTTCTATACCTACTCTCCCTTTAAAAAAATACAGTTTCGTCTCTGTGAGACATCTATAATATACATTAATTGAATAAAAAGTATCTTCAAGATAAATAAATTGTAAACAGTATTGAGTATAATATAAAAACTAGTTAAACAGGTTAACGGTGAGTGCACGGGTTCCAAGGTCAAAATCGTGTGTCTATGACGAGTATGTTTTACACGCTTAAGGGACCGTCAACCAAGTTTATAAATATTTCGCTTTTGAACCGAGCCTGTGTCATAAAGAATATGTCAAGTTTGCAGTCTCTGGACGATATCTCGTTAAATTAGTTGATCATTCTAGGTAGAGGAGAGAAATAAGCTAGATTGGTTTTGTAAAATTTAGTGTGGAGACCTCATTGATCGGACAGGGATGGTAATGTATATTTGAGATTAAGTGAAAAATAGTTTATCAATAAATTTAAATAGAAATCGAGAAAATCGGAGTTAGCAATTATTTTCAATAAGAAGGCTATAAAATAATATTTATGTTTTAAATTAAATGGATATTTTAAACCGTATATTACACTGAGAAGCGAATCTCGACGTTTCGCTGAAGTCCAGCGTCATCAGGCGAGCGTCCTATCATCACGGGGGGTGGAACCCGAAATCGGCGATCAGTTCAGCGGTGATAGTATGCTCTTCTGATGACGCTGGATAAGACTTCAGCGAAACTGTCGAGATTTGTTTTTCAGTGAAACATACGGTTCGTTTAAAATATCCGTTTCATTTAACACTTAAATATGTCTAACGACCGTAATAATATAAAAACCTTTACTCTTTCATAAAATAATAGCCAATATACACTTATTAAGTAAATCTCGAATATATATATATATATATAATAATATTAAGAAGCATTTTTCAACCAACCATTAGATGGGACAGTATTTTTTTGAAATTTCAGGAATATTTTCAGAAACCACAACCCTCTCAAACAAATGTTGGTTCATGCCTTGTTCAATTCCGGGAATACTTCGGCCATCCCGAAAAATATTTTGCTAATTAAATTCAAAATGTTCAAATATTATTTCGCAACCTTTAATCCCCGTAATTTTGTTTCAAAAGTAATGTTGATTTACATTTTGCCGGACCGCAGATGAACCCGAAACTATTGAAAATAAAGGAAAATTTCCTGGAAGGCAAAAATTAGGGTTGTGGAATAATTTTATAATGAGGGACGAAACGCAATCGGCCACTTTGATGAGTGAAAGTATGTGTAAGTGTGTATAGGACACATAATACAAGTATATTTGTTCATTTATTAATTATTCAAAATTATTTTTTTATTTCAATATAGGTACAAAAAGTACATATTACATAATAGTTTATACAAGAAATTAATAGAGCAGTATTATAGTAAAGCAAAAAATATAGTATAGACAGTTTGAAATGTTTAACAGTAACATACTTTAGAAAAATGAGGTGTAAAGTATGTACGATTAAACAAAGAGGTAAACCCTTTTTTTTTTTAGAATTAACTTAAAGATGCATTATGTATTCAGGACGGCAGGATGTGGAGATTTTGGCAGAGCATCTTTATAATGTGCTAAACTAGAGTTTCAAATATCAAAGATATGTGCGTAAGTGTTACCAAGCCTATGTATGCATTCCAGGTACAAGATAGTTAAAATTCGAGATAGTTCTACTGTTGTCACAATAAAATGGCGAAGGAATCCGAGTAGCTCTTACAGGCGCAGGAAACATAAACAAACACAGAAAATCAGGGAGTCAAAATGCGTATAAATGTCTCCTGCTGGATAATGGCAATAATCCCGAAATAAAAATGTGTGTAGTTGATATTTTCAATTGGGATGTGAAGTCAATTGTTAATATTACTTGCTATTATACTCGTACAAACATAGAACGAAATTGAATATAAAGTGATAACGAAACCACCATATATATATATATATATAACATAAAATAAAACCACAATATACCCAGAACAATAGTTTATCTCCGGCCTGTCGGCGAGTTATTAGCCTACTCTTGCGTTGACGCTAGGATTGTCACTTTATTTTTACTCCCTTTCTTTTAACTCGTAGCGTCTGAGATTCCGAAGCATAAGGTAGACACTAAACCCGAAAATTTCTGTAATTAGTATACCTAGTCTGCACTTAAATTGCAAGAACGCTGATTAACATCAACGTAGACTTTTAAAAACTCACAGTCTTTGTGATAATCAACACACCTTTTCAGTAAAGCAGCACAAAAATAAAAAAAGTCATTTTTTCAGGAAGCGCATTTTTTTCTAAAGCGGCGGCTGCGAGCGCGAATGGCACCGAAAGCACGGCCCTTACTGCCGCCGCCTTGTGCCCCCATATTCTATGTCAATGTGTGCGTCACAGTGCGTGCGTACACGGCGCCGAGCACGCACGCACACATTCTAATGGGTAGCGCCATTACAACAATACAACTATTTAAAATAAGAGATGGATTTTTGTCCAAATAATTTAATAACACGATGAAACTAAATAAGGATTCTCATTTAAACAATACAAAAGGAGAAGATAGTATAAGACTTCAGAAGAAAAACAAAAACACTTCCCAAAATTGTTTGATGTAAAAAATACGTAAAATCTTCCATAGTTCACCGAAAACAATGCAAAATACAGTGAACATAAAAGAGTTTTAATTGAAGTGCATAAAGCTAACTGTGAAAATATTTTAAATGGCTAATAATTGTTATAATTATTGATCACGACTTGTCATGGCTGGCTTTGGATGCCAAATAAAGCGTTCCACATATGCTTTCTCATGTAAAGAGCTTCGTCTCTATGAGATGTCTTCCATGTATATTTATTAATTAATTGAAATTGCTTGATTAAATTTCTTAAATAAACATTTACATATCTGTTAAAAATTAAAAAAAAAAATTAAAATTATGTTTATTTTGAAATCTATTTCGTTATTTGTAAAATAGCCAATATTGAAGACGCAGCATTTGCTTTTAAATTTCAAAAAATGTTAAATGTCATAAAAAATGTGTATCAGATGATTCACTAGCGTGAGTTGGTAGCGTTGTTTGCTCAAATATTTTTATTCAAATTTATTTAAAACCGCTTTTTTTAAATCTTTTTGCGCTTCAATGTGCACATAACTTCAGAATAAACCAAAATTGTGGGGAATTTTTCATTTCACCCAAATACCCAGATTCATCCCCTTCATCCCTTATTTCACCCGCCGTACCCCAAAATATCCATGTTTCATTTAAAGGGTGACTGGTAAATCTACCGAAATAGAATTCTTTCGAAACGTATAAAGGTGGCATTTCCGCACCACGTGTTGTTGGTTAGTCGAGATAAAAGGACGAATGGAAATATCGAAAAAAATCGCTACTAAAGTTATGGTAGACGTTGCTTTGTATTCCGCTAAATAACCATCCCAACATTGTATAGATCCATTACCATAGAAATAAAATTATTCTTTGGTGGACGGCTAACGCCATCTCTGAATCGCCGGAGCCGAGATGCGCACCAGTGGGAACTAAAATGCATTGGCCGCATGTAACGTCTAGCAATAGAACTGCTAAGCCAAGTGAACATAAAATGTTACTATATAACCGCATACGGAGATTTTTAGTCTACCGGTTTCGAGACGTGCCCGTCTTTTCGTCAGGATAATCACAACACTAGCATGTAAATACCACTACACACCACAACCATAGTATTATTCACACACTAACACCTTTCCAAAACATTCTTCACATGCGTGTTAATCTAACCGAAGGGGTGGTTGTGAGATAGGGTGGAGTCTAAAGAGGGTGTTGACTTTGTTTTTTTGTTTTGTTTCTTTTTGTTGTCTTTGTTTTTACCCAATAATGCCGAATCAAACAGAGGACTAAAGGGAAAGTTTATTTGATTATTAACAAGAGGATTGTTGTTTTTTATGACTTTACGTATATATTTGTAAAGCCATAAAATGGGTGTAGTTTGTAGTGTAATTTACATGCTGGTATAGTGGTTGTAGCGGTAGTGTAAAAGATACGGTAAGTCTCGAAAACCGGTAGAGGTAGAAAAATGTCCGTAAGTGATTATTTACTAACATAAATTTTGTTAAAATGCCTGACCAAGAAGTAAAATCCTTTAAATATTTATAGAAGTGAATACACTTAGCAGCTCTTGTTACATATGTACTCCATTTCCGTTGCGTACAATCGATCATTAACTATAATTTCGAAATTTAATTGATACGCGTGTATCAATTCAATTTCATAGCTAGTAGCAAAAAATTTACATGGACCTTGATAATAAGTCGAAAATTTTATGAATATGCAATCAAATTTTGCATTTTTTATTTTTTTTTAAATATATACCTATATTTATTTTGCAAAATTTCGATTATGAAAAATACGTTAATGGTTAGTTATCATCAGTGTTGTTCTTGTAATTACAGCCTTATCCCAGAGAGTTATGGACAGACAGACATTCGAAATTAAAATAGTTAAATCTCTACTTTTTTGTCAATCGGTAGTGTTTTGCATACTGTGCATATATATTGTAATAAATTAAATGTAATATGAGAAACAGCCGTCATGAATAACGTCCATTTGTGATATTTATTTGGTAAATTTTTCGCGAAACTTTTTTCGCTCCCCCGCGATCGCTGCTATTTGTGGAATTTTATCGCATATTTATGCAGGGGACATTATATCCGAGGGCCGATTCCCGACCGTAATGGCGGAAAGCCGTTCCGAAATCGAGCGAGATTATGGTTACACAATAAAAGTTATATTCGATAAAGTTCCGCCCCAAGAATGGATGGGAGCAAATTAGAAATGTCTCAGCAATTTCGGTAACGAAATAAAATGAAATTTTATTCACCTTCTAAATTGACTTCGCAGCGGTAATTTCGAAACTCTCACTTTTACCTGAAATATAAAACTTTATTATTACGGGCCGTGTCCATGGCAGAGAAATTTAAGAGATTTTCTACTCGAGACAATGTTTGAGATACCTCGTTGACCCTAGAACCCACGCATTTTATTCGTTCGTCATAACCACCAACAGGGTACACACATATTTATATTCTTAATGTTGGAAAAATATCGTCTTTTTATGTTTATTTTCATCTCGGGAATAGGAAGAAGTCGCATGAAGATATGTTCGGCGAATACGGCGAATACGAAGCAGTATAAATCACCGCTACCTTTTCGACAGCCAGCTATAAATAAAGCATCTTATGTAGCTATCTACAAATATCATAATACAACAGAAACAAGTGCAATTATACATTAAAATAAAATTGAGACAATCGGACTTATGCAGCCCGCGAAATTTAAAAAAAATGTATATTTTTTTAACAAACTTCGTAAAGTGTATTCCAAAACATATAATTCTTATTATTACTAAAAATGTTTCTTCAAATATTTCAGGAAGGTCACCGATAGTAACATGCACTCTGTCGCCGACCGTTGTAGCACTCCTAAGCAATATTTATGTACGCAACGCCACATCTGTAAATTGTAGCTAATAAATTACCAACGTTAATTGTGAGTACAATTTATGCCCTGTATCTATCTTGTCATCCTGCCTCTGTTGAATCATTTCACACATATCATATGTAACTTACACAATACATGGAGACACGAGAAGATACCTTTGGATGGGTGGGCATTTTTTCCCGAAACAACTTCACACACTAACCCGCCAAAGATTCATTTATGTCATAGCTTTTTTTTTACTTCGTACTACTTTTGATAACTTTGTTTTATTAGGTTCTTTCTCTATTTGGTTAATATTGTCTATTCTGTTTTACTATTATTTCATGGATTATGTCTCTGGATCTCGTGGATCTCTATTATTAGTCTACCATCTGCGTATTACATTATGTCATTTTAAACAATTACACTGTTGAAATTCCTTAAATAACTTATAAAGGAAATATGGCTAAAAAGTGCTGTCATTTTATTAAGAATACAATACATTTATTTAAAAATAAATTCAACAAATAAGGTCTTATTAATAAGAAGAAAGATATGCAATTATTTTTATTACACAAATTTGCAAATGTACGCCACAAAATGATGCATATTTCACCGTAAAAGAGCGCTACACCGCTCGCATTTTTGAAAAGAGATATTTTAAATGCACGCGCTTGTATTCATGCAATTCAAATGAAATCTAGCGAGTGTTTGAATGCTTGCATAGAATCCCTTTCACTCTAAACTTCCGTTTGATACGCGAAAGGTAAAGGAATACATGATGGACAGGGATGGAGTATCTGGGGCGGGGGGTGGATTCTGTAGCACGTGTCATGGTAACTTGTGAATAAAATATCAAATATTCAAACGCGTTCGGGCGATCACTCGGAAATGCAAACAGAGTCCCGTGATGCCGAATATTTTCTGTTGCAAGCGATAAAACCTATTTCGACATGAAAACGTCATCAAAATCGGTGCCGAGTGTGAAAAGGTAATGAGGCCCAAACGAACTAATGCCACTTTCAAAGTTATTTCAAATTTCCATGAGTTGGCTCAAAATAGACAGAACGCCGTCAAACATCATTTTAAAGAAGAAGGATGAAAAATTGTGCCAGTACTGCTTCGGCATTCGTAACGGCCGAACATCGCGAAATGTAGATACATGTGCAAAATGTATTCATGGTTTTTGACTTTTTGGATACAATACCTGTCATCTTCATCATCGACATCATATCTCAAAGATTGATTATCGTATTCAAATGAACCAAATCTTGTTTTGAAAAAAATTGTTTATGCTAATACTCATTTTTACTCCCTTTTTTTTAACTAGTAGCGTCTGCTTGCCTGCTTGTCTGTCGTAAAAACTTTGGATTGATTTTTAACCCTTTTTCCGTGATCCAATCGAGCTAAAACTTTGCAGGCAGACTCGTGGCGACGATAAAAATGATCTAACAAATTTTTGTTTAAAAAATTAATAATTATAGTATAATTTTGGATTTTTCGAAATTTTTTATTACTCCCTTTCATAGCCCAACGCGTGGGGTAAGCGCCAAACCTGTTTCAACTAGTAAATGAGAAAGGGAGTATAATAAAAACCTGGTTTTTATGGGTTAGTTTTTTAGCTCTAAGTATATACCTCAAACATTTAAAACAGTACAAGGCTGTGAATTCTAAAAAGTTTGAAACTTTTCCGATTTCTTTTTTGATATGGCTAGAGCAAAGGATAACCAAATTTACAAAAATCGAGCATGATTGCGTAGAGCACAGAATTTCAAATACAATAATATCAAAAACGCTAGATCCATACTCTAAACCAACACTCAGACATCTCAGGAGGCATTTGACAAGCCTGGGTCAATGGGTATGGGTATGTATGGATTTCTTTGCTACCGTGGACTCAATAAATATATGTAATTGAAAATTAATAAAAAAAAAACAATTTGCAGAGAAAAATATTTTTGACACAAAAAGAGGTAAATAGAACTCATGGAAATTAGATATAAATTATACAATGAAAAGAAGAAAAATAAAAATGAGAAATTCCCTAAGAAATGCATTATTTGTACGATACATGAGTAGCACGGTCGCCTAACATTTTTTGGAAAACAGTTTAAGTTAATATACTATTATATCGTCTTATTATGTAATGTATTTCAATTAAGGACTATAGCAACAAAATAATGGATTACTCGCTTGAAAATGATTATCTGGCAAAAAATTAGAGTATTACAATTGATCACTGCTCTTTAAGTTACGCTCGTATGTTTTGAAAGATTCATGACAAAATCAATAATAAAATCAACCTTCTAGTTACATATATCTAACATCAATCTCAATCATTTATATTTTGTACTTCAACTTTAGCATTTTTTGTATATATGTAATTCCCAATTAATGGATAATTAATGTGTGTCCTAATTGTCGTTCATCCCTACGCCTCGGAGACCGTGAAGAGGTTTGGTGTGGACGCCCTCAGGTCCCGCTCGCATTCCCATGCCGCCCTTGTTAGGCATTAAAAAGATGCTTAACAAGGGTAGCAAAAGTGTAAGGCCGATATGTGAGCAATTGCTCATAGAACGGCCCTGGGTGTGTGGTGGGTCTCTATTATCTGTGTTACTGTATATGCATTTCATGTTTTCCGTTTTGCTTCTACAAATGCGCAGACCATGTATACTTGTTTATTAATTAAATGGTATTCTATGTACGAATTAAATATTTTTTATTTATTGAATAATTTAAATCGAGTTGAATTGAAAAAAAATTAATTTCATATTTTGTAAAGAGACGGATTTGTATTTTAGATGTTTATATTAGGTCCTTACATATGAAATTGGCGTTTAGTATGGGAGGAACATAAAGCCGATTTTTTTTTATTACAATATATTTATTTAATTAAAGTATGTACCATTGCTATCTATGCACTTTTGCCATCTCATAGGTAGTTCATCGATCCCTTTACTAAAAAAACCATTCGGACGGGAATCAATAAAATCTTTGAAGGCGGTTTGGACTGCCCCATCGGAGTTGAATTTTTTCCTTTGCAAGAAGTTATCCGAATTTCGAAAAAAATGGTAATCTGTTGGGGCAAGGTCCGAAGAGTACGGTGGATGTCTTAGACATTCCAATTGAAGCTCCTCTAATTTGGTAGCCGTCTGTTGTGCAGTGTGTGGTCTAACGTTATCATGAAGCAGCAGTGGCCTAGAGCGATTAACCAGCCTCGGTTGTTCAGCAGCTAGCTTTTCCATCATGGTTTGCAGTTGCTGACAATAGACATCTGCCGTAATCGTCTGGCCAGATTTAAGAAAGCTGTAGTGAACGACACCAGCACTAGTCCACCAAACGCTCAAAGTAACTTTTTTGGAGTCAATTTTCGCTTGGGGCATGGTTTGGCTGGTTCGGCAGGGTTCAGCCATTGCGATGAGCGCTTCCGATTATCGTACAGGATCCACTTTTCATCACAGTTAATGATTCGATTTAAAATCCCTTCATTATTGTGCCGGTTGAGTAATGCAACGCAGCAGTCAACGCGCGTAGTTGATTTGCTTCACTCAATTCGTGAGGTACCCACCTTTCAAGCTTTTTCACCTTACCAATTTGCTTCAAGTGGATTAAAACAGTTTTATCACTAACACCGCAGCCTGCAGCTAACTCGGATGTGGTTTGCGATGGATCCGCTTCCACAATAGCCTTCAATTCTTCATTATCAACTTTGGTCTCCGGCCGTCCACGGGGCTTGTTCTGCAGATCGAAATTTCCAGAACGAAAACGTTGGAACCAAAAACGCACTGTGTTTTCTTTTGCGGCACCGTCGCCATACACATCAGTAATCCTTTGAGCCGTTTCTGCAGCACTGGTGCCACGGTGGAACTCGTACTCGTAAATAACGCGATATTTCAAGTTTTTCATTTTGTAAACTGAGTGACGCAAAGAAAAAAACAATTGAGGAAAAAACAAATGAATTATAATTTTCAAATCACAAATACATGAGTAAATAGTTGTATAAATTTGGATTTGGAATTCCTAACCAAAGAGAAGATATTTGAGATCAAATTTGCCAGTACGGCAAAACGCCAATTTCATATGTAAGGACCTAATATTATAATTATTTTTTTTTTTTTAATTTATTTCAAAAAATCCTTGTTACAAATAAAGGTACTTAATACTAATTTAACAATAAAATATAAGATAAATTACACTTTTTTTTTGTTAAATTTGTGGATTATGCCACTCTACTAGGCTACGCCTGTCCCAGAGTGGCGTTGTAGAACACAATTATAATATTTTTTTGAATTCGTCAGTAATATTTATTTTCATAAGGTAGTAATTGATTAAATAACTTTGTATTGACCACTTAGAGTAACTCAGTAAAGTAAAAAATTGATTTGTTTGCTAGAATAAGTAATGGATAGTTAGTATGCGTCCGTCCTGACGAAGATACAGCTATCGAAAACGTTAGACGTAGAATTGCTCCAAGTGGTCGGTACAAAGTTATTTAATTAACTAATTAGACGAATTTGTTTGTATGTATACATACCAATTTAGTTTGTGTTGTAAAATAAATTGTTATTAATTAATACTGTAAAAGAACTCGGGAAATATTTAAGTCAATGAATAAATATTTTGGCCCTCGGTTCCAAAAGGTTGGTCTCCCTTGCACTAGAAGATTTGCGTGGAGCGATGCACGAGGATCATTAGAATCACAGCGAGCCAAAAGCATCCCAGCCAGATAGATGAACGGGCTGGTGAGTGGTCCATTGGGCCGCGATGCTGTATCTACTCGGCTACATCATGTGGTGTCGGTCGCATCCAATCTTGCCGTAACCTCATTTTTCTACTTTCCGATAAAATCGTCCGAATCTAATAACGTTTTTCCATTCCGGAAACCGATTCGTTTAAATGTCGGTTTTACGCAGTCGGGTAAAAGCTTATCGAGGCTATTGGAATTTTTTTCATTTATTATACGACGTTAGGTATTTTCGACAAGATATAAATAATAAAATGTAGACGTCCTTTTTAAAATGATGGCGATTTTTGATGGATTTTGGTTTAATTTATTTTATTAATCGAATATAATGTAAAGGATGTATTTTTTAGAGTTATACTTAAATCTAAAATGAAATAAAACACATAAACATCATGGTAAATGCCATGGTATCGACTTTATTGGAAAGAAAACATTATTTTCTTTAGTATTTAAATTAAAAGGTATTTTTAGAGGATTTTTTTCGAATTAGAAAAACTTTTTCAGCGACAGCTGCTTTCTGCACAGTTTGGTTTATTATTTCACAATAAATAAAGTAACGCCAGAACAACATTGCGAATTTCTTTCGAAATTGTGGTATCGTAGTCATATTTAAACACGAACGGCAAATGGCTTTTTCTACAGTTTTATTTTAGTTTAAAGTTGTATATCTCTGAAAAAACATATCTTATTCGAATTCAACGTTGTTTCGTTCACAGAGTGAAAATTCATTATAAAAATAATTTAATTTAAACGCTAAGTTTTAATCCACTATTGAGTAATAATATGTAAGCCTAAGCGCTTTCAGTGAAGACATTCATCATCTTCGGAGGCAACATTAGAAATGACAATAAAAATAAAATAAATACAATATGGCCGAACAAGAAAATGTGTGGTAATGGGGATGGTGATCGTTAAAGATGATTGGAGTCTCCATTGAAAGCGCTTAGGCTTACGTTATATTTATTTATTTATTTCAATACACCACACAGAATTACCTTTTACATAATAATATATACGAGAAATCCAAAGAGAAGAACAGCAAGGAATTACATAATTGACAATATAGTATAGATAGCTGTTTAAAGTTATAACAGTAATTTAGAAAAATGAGATGTGATGTAAAAGGTCAAACAAATAGGTAGGTAGGTATAATAATTTGTTTGTGATTGAATTATGAATTCAGGACGGCAGGGTGTAGAGCTTTTAGTAGCGAATTTTATTGCTCAACAGTGGATAAAAACACTAAGTTTATATTTATTTATTTATTTACACAAATATTTGTATATTTTTTTAAGTTTTCTTGGTAATACTTATTTATAAAGATGTTAATTAGCTAAAAGATTCATTATGATTCTATATTATTACGGATACTTTGGATACATTTCGACAAAACTAAGCACAATTTTTATTTATTTAATATAACATACAGCGTTATTACATTTTTTTTCTAGTCTATTTAAAGTATATTGAAACAAAATTTTTTTAACGTTGTACCTCTCCAAAAAGAGACACAATAGGTTTTAAGGTTACACAGTTCATAAAGAAGATAGGTGAAAAAAAAGTGCAAGAGTATGTATGGCAAGACTAGATTGGCATGTCACCAGAAACGCATTAAATAAAACGAGGTAAGAAAAGTAGGAAGACCACAAGCAACCTGGTCAAATAAAAAGAAGAATTTTCAAGATTACGGAATATGCGAGAAGTTGGACTGAAATGATAAGGCGAATAGGCTAGATGACCATATCATCAAAACCATATCATGGTATTAATAATGACCTTGAAAAGAGGAACATATTTGTTCAAATACCAAGGAGGAGGCAAAGAATGCTCGTGTAGGCAAGTCAGAAGAGCGTCATGAAAGAAGTTGATTAAGAGAAAAATAACAGAAATTGATTAGCAGAAAAATATCAAAAAATAATATTGACACGGAACGTGGCTACGGGAGGCAAACGAAAAACTAAAAGTTATTTATACCTAAATTTAATACGCAAAGTCACTGGACACGAATTTAATCGGAACACTGTTCTTAAATTCATTCTGAATGTTTCTATAATATTTCACACACTAAATATCTAATTATTTATTTGCACTTACTATCACTCACGAATAACACGTAATTTAAATAGCTCAGGTCCATACTAGAAAACTCCTCGCTTGTCAGTTTATACTATTTCAGGAATCACACACGTGCTAGTAATTTATTTTATAAAAACGTTTTTGCTACTTTTATGTTTCTTTATTCTTATTTTATTTTTTCTTTATTTTTTTCATATATTTTTATATTCATTATTATTTTTATAAATAAATAAATACTTACACCTACCGTCATTTTTGACGAGTTACAGCTAGTACAAATGTATAATAATATTGCACGTATTTATTTTACGCGTGGCCCGGATTTCGGGCCGAACTCCCTCGCGGGCGTGCATAGCTGAAGAACCCGTAATGGTGTCTGTGTGTACCGGGCATGTCCCGCATCACCATTACATCGCTCTGCCCGATGATGCTGTACAGAGACGCGAAATTCGCGCTGTAATTCTTCCGTAATGGCCGGCGTAATGAGGGCCCGTCCATAACCTAGTGCGGTCCGTTTCAGGGATTATTAATATTTGATGCGACGAGCTGAACTCTCCGGCGCTGGCAGCCGGCCAGGCGGGACACGGTGGTCCAGAATCTCCTCCGCTTATTCAAGTTACACGACCTGAAGATCGTGGACGATCAATGACATTCATTTGCTGTGTGTAGTTTTCTGGGATACGCTGCCGTGTATAGTGAGCTCTCTGGCCGACGTTTAGCATTGCAGGGTCCATCGTCAGGGCTGATGTGATGGCTGATAGACACCGCAATGGGATCCGAAATGCCGGCCAGAGAGGTCAAATATATACGGTAGAATATTCCAGAAAACTACACATAGAAGATTCTGAGCGGCCGTGAAACCCTAGCAATACTTTTGATATTTGTTTAAGCTATACGACGTCAAGATCGTGGACGATCAATGACATTTATTTAAGTTACACGACCTCAAGATCGTAGATGATCAATGATTTATTTAAGTTACATGACCTAAAGATCGTGGACGATCAATGACAATTGTTTAAGTTCCACGACCTTAAGATCGTGGACGATCAATGACATTTATTTAAGTAACACGACCTCAAGATCGTAGATGATCAATGATTTATTTAAGTTACACGACCTAAAGATCGTGAATGATCAATGAAATTTATTTAAGTTACACGACCTTAAGATCGTGGACGATCAATGACATTTATTTAAGTTACACGGCCTTAAGATCGTGGACGATCAATGACATTTATTTAAGTTACACGACCTATAAAGATCGTAGACGGTCAATGACATTTATTTAAGTTACACGACCTATAAAGATCGTGGACGATCAATGACATTTGTTTAAGTTACACAACGTATAAAGATCGTAGACGGTCAATGAAATGTATTTAAGTAACACGAATTCAAGATCATGGAAGAACAATGACATTTATTTAAATAAATTAAACACGTTAACTAAGCATAAAACAACTATTCATTAGTTAATATGCCAACTGGTTTCAATTTTCACATCATCATCATCAGGGCACTATTAAGAACTGAGTCAGTTCTTGTAGTGCCCTGATGAAGCTTGAGTAAAGCGAAACCGGCTGGCATATTAACTAATAAATATTGGTTTTATACTAAGTTAACGTGTTTAATTTATGTAATAGGTCAAACCACAAAGTGATTGCTTTATACCAGAACAAAAGTTATCCGACGAGAAATGGACGTTTTTTGAAATAAAAATTTTGAGTTGTATCTTTGGAGCGGTTCTAGAAAATGGACTTTGGCACAGACTCTGAACTCTATACTTTGTAGCTAAGCGTCAAAAAAATTTTTAAAACTGGGAAGACTGGTGGAGACACTCATGTCACCGGGGTTTGAGCGAAATTAAAAAAATAATCATTTTCGTGGTGTATCGAAAAAAAATTTTTTTTGTGCAAAAGGGATCAGTTTGAAAATAATTTCCATTTTTTCCTAATTAAAAATCTAAATCAAAAATTCGTTTTACGCAAACGGCAAATTTTATCGAAAAATCGTGCACTAATTTGTGGATAATGTAATTTGTAAAATATATACGAAATTTGAACAAAATCAGCTTGATGGTTTTTGAAACATCATCTCGACCAGTTTGAAAAAAGGGATTTTGAAAAATAGCTAGATGAAAATGTACGTAATTCGTTTAATAATTCACCTTCATATGTTATTACCACATTATACTTAGAACAGTAATACGTCTTCATACAAACTGGCCGCTACCCATTAGAATGTGTGCGTGCGTGCTCGGCGCCGTGTGCGACAGCACTGTGACGCACACATTGACATAGAATATGGTGGCACAAGGCGGCGGCAGTAAGGGACGTGCCTTCGGTGCCATTCGCGCTCGCAGCCACCGCTTTAGAAAAAAATGCGCTTCCTGAAAAATGTTTTTTTTATGTTTGTGGTGCTTTACTAAAAAGGTGTGTTGATTATCACAAAGACTGTGAGTTTTTAAAAGTTTACGTTGATGCTAATCAGCGTTCTTGCAATTCAAGTGCAGAAACTAGGTATACTAATTACAGAAATTTTCGGGTTTCGTGTCTACCTTATGCATCGAAATCTCAGAAGCTACGAGTAAAGTGACAAACCTAGCGTCAACGCATTAGTAGGCTAATAACTCGCCGACAGGCCGGAGATAAACTACTGTTCTGGGTATATTGTGTTATTACTCAACCGATTTTTGAAAAGTAAGAAGATGTGATGACTAAAAATATTTTTAAAACTTCTTTTTATGAGAGAAGTAAGATAATAAAATAATATATTTTTGAAAAATTAAGGTGGTGTATGCGCTTATAGGTGGAGATTGAGGAAGGAAATAGGTACTTATTTCAGCTGTTTCCGAGCCACGTTCGGTGGTGGCAATTCCGTCTACATTCCGTCTACATACAAATTCCGTCAACACTAGGGTTGGCCTGAAAACTGATCCAAATACTGCCTACTTTACTGGCTGAGCTCCGCTTTTCTTAGTACGGGATAATACAGGGATCGAGCTATCTAGCTTGCGGCTCCTATCCAATTCACTTTCTTTCCTTTCATCTTGAGATGTAGAGATGTAATTACACCGAGGTATTTGAAACCGTTCATATATTTTTTCTTTACGTGTTACGTCTATTAGACGTGTATTCTGACACGTTATGTTACATTATTCTTCACGTCTATCATTTTATTTATTTCAAAAAATCCTTGTTTACAATATATAGGTACTTAATAATATATATATATATTTTTTTAAATAAAGATGCGAACACGAAATACGTGTCACATCAATATTCTTACTATTCTCAAACTAAACTAACGCTTGTGCTATGAAAATAGGACTAACTTGCTAGTCTGGAGTGAGATTCGAACCCGCAACCTTTGGATCACGAGGCGAATGTCCTGACCACAGGACCAACAAGCTACTCTTTAACAATATAAATATAAATATAAGATAAGATTACACCATTTTTTTTTTGTTAGATTTGTGAATTATGCCACTCTACTAGGCTACGCCTGTCCCAGAGTGGCGTTATAGGACACAATTATAATTATAGAACATAAACATATAAACATAGAACACAAACACAATTATCAATCACCATGATTTCGGATTTATCAGCGCTCAGCGTTATCCCTGCGCGATTTGTGTGTTGATTTGTGTGTGTGTTTGTAAATTTATTTTTTCCAGAATTTTATTTTACTGTATACTTTTGAACTGTTTTATTTCTTAATATTTTATTTTTCAATGTATTCTATTAACCAACGCTTTCTTTATTTTTCTGTGAATTTATTATTTATTTTAAGTGGCTTTATGCCGTGTACGTAACTAGAATAAATAAATTAATATTGCAAGATTCAAAATTTTAAAACCGTAGCGGGTTAAGGCAAATATTCTATCTATTCTAGTCTTCATACTCCCTGTACCTACATGACTTGAGCTCACATCCCTATGCAGTTCACACCGCAAAACAGACCTCCTCATGTACCGGAACTAACCTGCAGTGTTAACCAAACCACGCTGTTTGCTTGGGGGTCAGAATATTCACTGGAATTTACTACATACCATCCCTGTACCTGAAATTCACATCAGATATAAAACCCTGCAAATATAATTCATTTAACTGTGTAATAAAATAGTATCGTAAAGTTTAGTGGCTTTCAGAGACAAATGAAAACATTCGTAGTTAATTTAGTTTAATTTATTACCAAAGAAAATCACTGGACACGAGTTAAATTGTAGTACCGTTCTTAATTTTATTGTTGCTAAATATCTCCAGAATATTTTACATACTTATCAATGTACCGTTCCTTAATTCGCACTTATGAACGCTGTTCTTACTGCTTTGATCACGTTTTAGTAATCTTCGTTCGCATGTAGAAACTTCTCGACCCGGTATTTATTATCGCTGGTATCACGTTTTTTAATATCACCATCAAGAATCACTGATCACGCTAGTCACACTTGTCAGTGTCACGAATTTATTGATTATTAGTTATAGTGGTTTTAAATTATTTCTTTTTATAAAATTAAGATAAACTGTGGAATCCTACAGAGATTCAGCTATTTATATGAGAATCATGTATGGAAGTCTTTTATACGATGGCTCAGGGTTTACAACCTGTATGCAACGTTCACCACTCCCATCGTAAGAATATCCATACATTATCAATTTTTATAAAGACGTATATATGTTCCAAATTGGAATCTTCCATATATTTGAGAGACTATTCTAGTAACATATGTAGTTTGCTTATTCTAGAGACATACATTCTCATGAAATAGGAAACAAAGATTTTACAGCTGGAAATGGTACCTCTATATTTTTGTGGATATGTTCCCAGGTTTTCACGGTCGCTCAAAATTTTTTGTGTAGTTTTCTGGGATATTTTACCGTGTATGTTTAACCTCTGGCCGACGTGTCGAATCCCATTCCAGGGTCCATCAGCCCTGATGATGTACCCTCACTGAAGATTTTTGTGGATGTTCTAAAGATGGAATTGGTGAACGTTGCGTTGTGTAGAGTGATCATTTGAGCCAGCTCATACATATTTATAAATATTTCCATACGTTTTTCATATAAATAGCTTCGTCTCTGTGAAACTTCTATAATATATCTTAGTTAAATAATGATCCCACAGTGGATAAATCCAGTAATTGTGTTCTCAAAACATACCTACATACAAAAATATTGTTAGAAATGTTTTCTCTCAATTAAAAATAATTAGAATACCACAGAGTTATTTAGCTATCATCGAAGAAGAAAAAAAATATAACGATACGTTTCACACACAGCATTGTATGATGGATGCGAATTATCTTTTGGTTTATTTTTTTAAAGAACGTCTAGACTTTTGGACCACCCGTCCAACCGGGTGGGAAAAAGACGTCACGATGGCGAAGCTTTCAGCTTGAAAATGGATTTTTTCGCCGCTTTTCAGATATGATCGATGGATTTTGAAGCAATGTGGAGGTTTTTACCGGAGAAAAGTGCTGCTAAATGGAGATGCAAGCGATAAATGTGTCAAACTGATGCCACAGCGCGCCGTGGTAGCGATTCGTCCATTTTAAAAGGCTTTCATATCACAGTATTAATAACGTACATATAAATAAACGATAACTAATGACTGCAATATGTTTTATATATTGTAAAAATAGCAACTTCGTATTAGCGAAGTCTCTCCAACAATATTTATAATTTTTTTAACATAAAACTTTTTTAACGTGCAAACTCTAACTTGTCGAAGAGACATAGCTGACACGGTGATGTTATTCAAAATAACACACAATCTAGTTGACAGTCTGAAACTTTTTCAACGAATATCTTTCCACATCCCAACTCGCAATTGCAGACATTCACCTACTTTTCATCTTCCCTTTGTAAGACCAACTCAAAACAAAACTTCTTTATGTCCAGGTTCACAAATTCATTTAAACTATGACCACATTGACATTTTCAACTAAACTATAAGAGACATAAAATAAACAATATCTACAAAATCGCACCCAAACTAATTCATACCATTTATCTTCCCTTCTACTCCCGTCCCACATTCCCCTCCACCCTGTCTACTCGCTGTTAAAATAATTTTAAAAAATCTTTTACTACGTCACACTTGTTTTAATAAATCAGTGTATTCAGTGGAAAATTTGTCATTGACATAATTTAATATCCATTATTTTATATTTGTTAATATACAGATCTGCTGTTAATTTTCCCTCAAATAAATAAATATGTAAATATGGCAATATCATCACCTGCGCAACATCTGTGTAAACTATGTCATTGAAGAACAAATAAACAACTTTCAAAAAATTGTTAATGTTTGGATTTTCTAACGGTGGAATCGGTGAACGTTGCATTGTGTAAAGAGATCACTGAAGTCAGTGGATACGGGTCGTCAGACCTGTGGACTCTCTATAAAGACTTCAATACTTCAAGATTTTCAATTTATATTCAAGACTTCAATCAATGTTTCCCATATTAATTGCTTCGTTTCTGTGAGACTTATAATATCTCTAAATTAATAGTCATAATGGTTTATATAAAATTTGATTTAAATTACAAAAAAGTGATGTAAGCTCCGCTAGTGTATACGCCAAATGAAATGATTACCTATAATTTCATTTTTCATTTCATTTATATCAAACGATCAAAAATATCACCAACTCGAATTCTCGACTTCATATTTTCATAACAAAATTAATTTCTAGCAACAATTTATTCCAAAAATTCAAAAATTGCTTTTGGCGAGTCTCCATTATTCAACGCCATCCAATTAACGTAGAAGTTGAAATTAAAACACTTTTATTTAATTAATACTCGTCAACGCAACATTTTAGATAGATTAATTAAACATTATTCAATCACCAGCTTCGTGAAGTTTCAAGCTTTTTCAAAATGTCGTCATCAAAGACATTTGTTTGTTTAATAATATGACAATCGTAGCGAAACCCCAGCTTACAAAGAATATAAAAGGGCCTAGCTACTAAATGATGTTAGTGCTGACCTAAAAAGCCAATCTTCCTTGTGAATCTACCCTTTATATCCAGATTTTCCCTTTACCTCTTGGAATTCCACACCCCCAAAGCCTGAGAATTTTCGCAATTTCCATCCCCTACGCAAAACAAACTGATTTATTTTCCCTTAATTCAAGATTTTTCAAAAGTCGAAGCGTGTTAAAGATCTGCAAACTGGGTATTTATTATGCTTTTATTCACTGAACCGATAAAACTCTTTTAAAATGTTGTATTTTTAAAAAGATTTCGCATTCGATTTTTAATAAGAGAGAAATATTCAGCTAGAATTTAAATTAACATCTTGCTTTTTTAAAATAAATTTTACGCTTTTTATTGGAAATATACCGTAAAATAATATTGTGAAATTCATTTTCAATAACCACGATCAAATTTCGTAAACAAATTGACAAAAAATATATAGTATTTGTATTTAAAATATATAATTGTCCATTTTTTTTATTTGAATAAACCTCGATTATTATATACTATTTTAAATAACAATATTTATATTTTTCACTATAAATTGTCAAAATAATTGAGTTACACATTTTAATTAATGCCCATAAAGAATATAGAGATTTTTTCTATAGTAATCATACATAATAATTTCGTCGTCTGTCTGTCCACGTAACTTCGTGTAACGTCCGTAATTTCGTTCGATTTCACGGCAAAAACGTTAAACGGCCGGAGATGGGGCTCAAACCCCGGCCAGCGAACCCGAAGGCGGCAACGATAGCCATCGCTGAGCCCGCATTAACCGTAAAAAATACAGTACATATAGAACCCAGCAAAGATGCGAACCATTTCATGTCCCATCTAATCGCCGCCAGAGGAAATATAAAAAAAATTGTTCAAATATTTTGATAAAAGTCGTTATTACTATTTAATGGGTATCGGCTATAAATATGCAAGTTTTTATTCTTTAGGAAGCAGCATGTAAAAGTACCGCCATTTTGGATTGGTTGCAGGTTGCAGCTAGTTTTACTAATAGGTTTTGCGCGTGCTTGCGTGCTTAAATGTGTGTGTGTTTAAGCAATATCTTAATTCAATTCTATTTCTGTAAAATGAATTTACCCTATATACCCTCATCTTGTAACAATTATGTACAGTGCAAATATGTAGGTATTTACTACCAACTAATAATAAAACCTTTTCACTTTAATAGCTTACAGATCGATATACTTTACATCAGATTGACAAAGATGAATATTAATAATCTCGCGGTAGATATAGAGGCATTCGATCTTTCGCAAACTATAATAGTCCCCTTACCCAAATCATGCACACAATATGATTCGGATATATTTACTTGTACAGAATGTTGGTGTAACAAAAAAATTGTCCAAACTTACTATAGAAAGATATGGAATGGCTAATATAATTGATCTGGTAAACCAAATAGATTCCTTTGAACCAATTCACACTAAAACTGTGGACCAACCAGAAAACTGTAAAGAATATTTTTGTAGAGGAAGTAGCACTCTTAAGATTCTAAATATGAACATACGAAGCATTAATCATAATTTTGACGAACTTCTTGTACTACTGCATCGTCTAAATATAGACTTTCAAATTATTATTCTTACGGAATGCTGGTTGAAAGATAAAGACACAATACAGACGATTCCAGGATACATCGGGCATAAAACCTCCAAACATTATAACCAAAATGACGGGGTTGTAACATACATTAAAGCAAATATAAATTTCGAAGTAACTGAACCGGATATAAGTGACGCCAATTGTTTAAAAATTAATTTGTGTAACGGTACCTACATATATGGGATTTATCGACCACCGTCCTTCCAAAGTGCGCATGAATTCACAAATTCTCTTTATGAAGAGCTACTCACAATGGCCAAAAATCCAACAATGATCATTGCAGGTGACATAAACATTGACATAACTGCAAGTACTCCCACCTCAAACGCATCTGAATACCTATCCATGTTAGCTGAACAAGGTTTCGTTCCTGCCATCAACAACCCAACAAGAGGTAACGCATGTTTAGACCACATTATGGTTAAAAGCAAATTCTTGGCGAAAGGAATTGTATGTGAAACTACTATCACGGATCACTTTCCAGTAATGATTGACATTGGAACACAAAAAATAAATACAAAAACTTATACAAAACCCCGTCACAAACTAAATTTTGAAATGCTAAAACAGGACTTGGAAAAAGAAACCTGGTTACCAGTATACGAGACTAATGATGCTAATACATCATATTCAAAATTTCTGTATATTCTACAAAGCCACATAAAAAAAAATCAAGAACATATTTCTAATAAATCGAGGAAAAAAATTAAGAAATCTTGGATAACTGAAAGTTTAGTTAACTGTATAAATAAGAGAGATGTGTTACACAAACAGTCTAAACTTAACCCTCTAAATATCGGCTTACAAAACTTTTACAAAAAGTATAGAAATATTTGTAATAGAGCGGTCAAATCCGCTAAACACTTATATTACAAAAATATTATAAAAGCAAATCAACATGATGCAAAGAAAACATGGGAAACTATAAGAGAAATGACTTCTACACAAAATACTAGAAGCAAGGATATATGTGATATGCTGATTCCAAACAAAAATCATGCTACTGAGGATAAGGTTATTACTGAAGTGCTAGATAATGTAAACGGGCATTTTGCTTCGCTTGGTAAAAAATTAGCACAAAATATTTTGTCTCGTCTAAAAACTACCGAAGAAAACCTCAAAACAAATTTAAATTCAGCAAGTCCATATTCATTTTTCTTTGCTCCAACCTCCAGTCATGAAATTGCTGCAATTATTAGTAATCTAAAGTCTCACAGTGCCCCTGGAAATGATGAGATAACAGCAAAAGTGGTGAAGTATAATAAAGACCAATTAAGTAAGCCTCTTTGTTATATATTCAATCAAAGTCTCTCAACGGGTATCTTTCCAAATGCACTAAAACTGGCTACAATCTGTCCAATATTCAAGGGTGGTGATCCCCGTAATCCGAGCCACTATAGACCTATATCGCTCCTAAGTATTTTTTCTAAAATCTTAGAGAAGATAGTTAAAGTACGTCTTTTAAAATACCTGGATATTCACAAAACAATCTCCAACAATCAATACGGGTTTCAACCAAAACTCTCAACAGAAGATGCAATATGTCAACTAACGGAATTCTTAGTTACACAATTAGATAAAGACAAACGTTGTATTGGGATCTTTTTGGACCTAGCCAAAGCCTTCGATACGGTGTCTCATCCACTGCTGCTGCACAAGTTATCAGCTTTGGGAATAAGGGGAACGGCTTTGGCATGGTTTGAAGACTATCTAAATAACAGGGTCCAGGTGGTTAAATCAGGCGGTCACTGCAGCAGCCTCCACAAAACATCATACGGAGTACCGCAAGGAAGTGTTTTGGGACCCACGCTCTTCCTCATATATGTCAATGAAATGTGTAACTCCAATTTAGAAAACGGTAAAATAATTTCTTTTGCAGATGACACAGTGCTTCTTTTTCAAGATGATTCCTGGGAAAATGTTTTAAAAAAGGCACAAAGTGGATTGAGTCGAATAACAGCATGGCTTGACAAAAATCTACTAACAGTAAATGCTTCAAAGACAAAATACATGTGCTTCTCCATCAGTAAAAGAACAGTAATAAAACAGCCCAAAAATCTACAGATTCATACATGTCAATCAAAAGATAAACCCTGTGATTGTACTAATCTGCAGTCAACGGAAGATATAAGATATCTAGGTGTGTACATAGACCAGCATCTTACCTGGAGAAAACATATTTTGAATCTCACAGTCCGAATAAGAAAGCTAGTTTATTTTTTCAAAGAAATTAGAGATGTACTCGACGCACCGACAAGAAGAATAGTATACTATGCACTGTGTCACTCACTCATTAATTATGCAACTGTCAGTTGGGGTGGTGCAGCTTGTACTATATTAGATTCATTAAGCAAAGCCCAGAAAATGGTATTGAGAGTTCTTCATAAAAAGCCATTTCGTTTTCCTTCAGAAGAACTTTTCAGAGAATGTCACGTCCTGGACATCAATCAAACATATTTACTCAACACTTTAAAATATTTTTTCCGACATAAACAAGATCACCAACAAATAACTCACTCACATTCAACAAGGGCACAGGTGAACTGCAACTATCTTGTACCAAAATTCAAAAAAACTTTTTCACAAAGATTTCACCTCTTCCAAGCACCAAAAACATTCAATACTCTTAACACTAAACTTAAAACATGTAGCCATAGTCTCGCGTATTTTTCTTCTAAAGTGAAACTCTGGCTGCATGAAAAGGGAAGGAAGCATGCCCAAAACCTATTAAAAGCCATCATATAAACTAAATTTAAAATATACTATTCCTACAAGAACATTTACTGTCACTTACTGTCTTACTGTTACTGTCATCCTTTTAAATACTTTTGTTTTATTTTATTTTATTTTATTAATATCCTATTCAGATCATTTTTTTTCACTTACTGTCTTACTGTTACTGTCATCTTTTTAAATACTTTTAATTGTTTTATTTTATTTTATTTTATTAATATCCTATTCAGATCATTTTTTTCACTTACTGTCTTACTGTTACTGTCATCTTTTTAAATACTTTTAATTGTTTTATTTTATTTTATTTTATTAATATCCTATTC
Source organism: Agrypnia vestita (assembly GCA_016648135.1). Lineage (NCBI taxonomy): Eukaryota > Metazoa > Arthropoda > Insecta > Trichoptera > Phryganeidae > Agrypnia > Agrypnia vestita. Next base: position 48,559 of record JADDOH010006167.1, on the reverse strand, counting down.
AGATCATTTTTTTCACTTACTGTCTTACTGTTACTGTCATCTTTTTAAATACTTTTAATTGTTTTATTTTATTTTATTTTATTAATATCCTATTCAGATCATTTTTTTCACTTACTGTCTTACTGTTACTGTCATCTTTTTAAATACTTTTAATTGTTTTATTTTATTTTATTTTATTAATATCCTATTCAGATCATTTTTTTTTCCTTTGTCTATAATATAATTAATTAACACCATTATTAAATTGTAAACATTTAATTATTACTATTACTTAATTTTAATTGGCAATAAGATTTATTCACAAATGTTATATAAATAATAAATATTCTTGAACATTATACTACTGGAAGAGCACTGTCTGCTATAATACAGTAAATTACTAGTGTAGCAGGCAGGGCGTCAAATCAATTTAGTGTTTACTTGCTGCCAAGACACTCAACAACAATGAAAAAAGCTTCATTAAATTTTGTAAACACTGTAAACATTTGTAACATTGAACATTGAATAAACATTTGAATTTGAATTTTGAATTTGAATTTTGTGTGTGTGTGTGTGTATGTGTGTGTGTATGTGTGTGTATGTGTGTGTGTATGTGTGTGTATGTATGTATGTGTGTGTGTGTGTGTATGTGTATGTATGTGTGTGTGTGTGTGTATGTGTGTGAGTGTATGTATGTGTGTGTCATATTTTATTCTTAATAATTAAATTTTTGGAACTTATTGTGCGTTCGTCCTGACGAACATTTATATGATGTTTTTTGTTCCCAAATTAAGGTGGAATACCTACCTACGAAGCGCGACAAAGGGCATTTTTGTGAATTTTTTGTGCATTTTTGAATTGGCGAAAAATTTATGGGTTTTATCGACTGCTGAAAAAAAAGGTCCTCCGCGGTGACCACTCCCATTTCATCTTTAATCATCAGAATAAAAAAAACAAAAAGGTTATCAAAAGTGATACTATAATTTAGTATTTGACGTGGCGGTTTTTGAAAATATAGATTTTTGACAAAATGGAGGGCGTTTGAATTTAAAATAGCATTTTTTACGGAAAAATTTGGGTTTATTATGCCGATAAAAAAAACCAGGCCACTATAAAAAAAAAATACTACAAATACTATATAATTATGTATAGAATAACCACTAGAAATTTCAAGTTGATCGGTTCAGTGGTTGCCGAGGTACTTTGGTCACCGATTTTCAAAACATGGTTTCTAGAAAAACGCGTTTGAAAATTGGGCAATTTATGAAAATAAACAAAGAGATAACTTTGTCATTTTTTTTTAATTTTAGATTGAAATTTTCACCAGGTATTCTTAAAACATCAAGCTTTAAGAAAATAAAATAAAAATTATAATAGATTTTTTCAAAATGTTTGGTAGGTATTCTCCCTTAATATAAATTCAATTGTCGACACGAAACGCTTCGATTGGCATATAAATGAATCGGTCTTGAAGTACACGGTGACTAGTAAGTCCTGATCCCCCTGTCTCTACTCGGAAGGATCGAATCCTATTTGTCATTTAGAAGTTAATGTGTAATCAGCGATGGATTTCCGTTCCAGAGCACACGGATCCCATCAGACACGCCGCAAAGTAGCCACCTGAGGCCTTCATAATTTGTGCCGCTTTGTTCGCAATTCTCACTTTCTGGAATACGCCAGCAATAAATTGAATTCCTCAATATTAAAACCCCCTAATTTAGGAAGGTGTTTTCAATTTATATTCCAATAGTTGTTTGAATTTCCAATAATAAATTTTAATTATATAGAATTTACTGTCAACTCATCAGAATAAGAATATTAAGGGTGACTTTATGTGATAAATAATGAATTTAACCTTATACTAGCGTACCCGTTGCACAACTATGCGTGCAATTTAGCCTGGCGGCAGACTCACTGATGTTTGAGTAAGGAAGAAGAAGACAGACTCACTGTTGGTATAATAACTAAGAAGAAGATTGACGATATATACTGCGCGCCGAGCTCCCCTTTCCGGGGACACCCCGGTCGCGAAGATTGGACTGCGCGTTCGGGAGTAAAGGTCGAAAAACGAAAAAACAAAATGTATCCGAAATGGCCGCGCAAAGGCCAAATAGGTGGCCCAGACAGACGGCGACCGCTGCGCGGTCGAAGCGCCCGCTGCTCGGCCAAATTTAAGCTTATATAATTAATTAATAAAAATAAACTTTGTTTTCACCACTTATGTATTGAAAAATACCAAAATATTTCACAGCCCATGGCCCATTCGCCAGTATACAATTGTATACAAATAAATTAAAAATTAGAAATCGAAGTATATTTTGTTAGTATACAATTGTATTCTGACAAAGGGACCATAGGCCCTGAAATATCTTGATATTTTTCAATACATAAGTGGTGAAAACAAAGAACATTTTAATTATATTAATAATATCAGCAGAAAAATATTTCTCTCTTTTTGAAGAAATTTAAGTTTATCTTTAGATAATTAATTTTTACAGTTTCATTAAGAAAAGCAGTCTCTCTAATTGTCAAATTTGATTAACAACCTTAATGGTATAGGAGCCAGTGGCCGACAGACTCACACCATAGAATTAAACCTGAAATACTTTTGTCGATGTACACTATAGTAGGTAAGAAGGTTTGGATATTATGATATTTGAGTTCGGGAGATTTTGGCGAATAGAAACATTTTTTTTATTTTACCTATTTATTTTCTTTACATTTTTATCATTACATTAGATCTACAAAACGTCTTAAAAGACGTTTGTCTGCAGGTTCATTTTCACAATTAATGTTACATGTTACAATGTTACTAAATTTCATTCATTGTGTAACCAGAAGAGAAAAAAAAAATTTAAGCACATTTATATAAATGAATAATACTTATCTAAATATAGCAAACTAATAATTCATGGTCATTACAGTATTAATACATATCACATTAATATATAAAGCCGGCGGCCTCTCTCCGGTGAGTATTTACTATCACTACATAAACTTTATTTCATTTAATGAAGACCTAAGCCTTCCTTCCTATAAAGACGGTCAGATTTTTGAACATTTATTAACATGAACATGCCGTAATAGAAATCCATTTTATAGATGTATTAAAATATAATCAGTTCCTGCTTTAAATATTGTAACGAGATGCTAAAATGAATTTGCACTATCCGAATTGCTTATAATCTAAAACTTTCGGAAAACAACGTCTAGAAACACCTGGCACAAGCAAGAAGCAAAAAAAACCTTCTCTCAAACACTAGAATAATCTAGCAGATACCAGCATTTTTGGGTTTAAATATGAAACTAGGCCACAGCGCAAGACTTGTTGTATTTGACAGTTGTGCCTGTCGTGAATTGTGAAGCGACAGATATCGAGCGAAATAATCGAGCGAAGTAGCTTGTTGGTCTTGTGGTTAGGACTCTCGCCTCGTGATCCAAGGGTCACGGGTTCGAACCTCACTCCAGACCAGCAAGTTTATCCTATTTTCTCAGCAGAAGCGTTTAGCTTACTTTGAAAATAGTAAGAATATTAATCTGACACGTATTCCGTGTCCATAATTGGCGTTGAAAATATACGTGCAAGAATAATAAAGTGTTCATTTACAAGTATAGTTTAAGAAACAGCCTACAGATTAATTCGTTTTCAGTGACTTTGTACATTGAATAGTTAATTAAACGTTAATTAATAAATCACCAGTGTTTACATTCAGAGAGAATAATAAATAAGAATAAGAATAAGAAATAAGACGCCGAACAAAAGTTACCGATATTATGGACCGTATTGCAAAACTAAAATGGCAGTGGGCTGGACATATGGCTCGACAGGAGGATACTAGATGGACACCCAGAATCCTACAGTGGAAGCCCTGGACAAAAAAAGATGCGTCGGAAGACCTCCCAAAAGGTGGTCTGATGATATAGTCCAGCAAGCAGGGAGAACCTAGATGCGAAGGGGGAGAAACAGAGATGAGTGGAAGAAAATGGAAGAGGCCTAAATCCAGCAGTGGAGGGAAAAATGCTAAGGAAGAAGAAGAAGAAGAAAGAAGTTTACATTCATCCTTTCCGTAGGCACGACATGTGACAATATACTGAATTAAACAACTTACTGACTTTTTTCATTATTGTATTGTTTAAAACCATTATTCGACAATGGTTTAAACAATACAGTAACGTTGCCTTTTGAAGAAATCCTTCAGCCAAAAACCTCATTCCCGCATCTAGTTCATTGGGGTAGAACTTTATTGATTTAAGTACCTCCAGACCCCTCGCAACTTAGCCGCCCTTAAGGGATTCGGGAAGAAAGGGAGGGCGGCCATTTATTATATCGTGATGCATTACCGCCCTTCGCTTGGAGCGATTTTCATCATTCTTATATAGTCGTAATGTTGTAGATTTTTGGCCAAATAAAAGCACAAAATATTCTACGTCGGTAAAATGTGTTGTGCTATTATATAATTTACGATTCTAAAAATAGTCCAAACATAAATATATTGTCATGTATCATGGCTTGGGAGGAATGAATGAAAACACTGGAAATTAATTAGCGATTTATTAATTAATGACTCATTAATTATTATTTCAAAGTCACTTTAATTGAATTAAAATTTATGCTATTCTTTAATCAACAGTTACTATTTTGTAATAAATAATTCGTATATGAACACTTTATTATTGCTGGTTTACACTTTATTTATCACTTGCTAGAATATTCCGTTCTCACACGTAATATTATATCATTTCTTTCAATTGTCAGTTAGGTGCTCTGCCAGATTAAATATCGCTCCGACTGGTCGTCCCGGGCGTCGCCCCGCGCGTACTTCGCACTGAAAGAACTGTCAAAAAACTGTCCACGCTATTTATGTCCAAAAATCAAACCTCCACGATTATTCTAGTATTAAAGAGAAGGTTTTCGTCGCTTCTAGGCTTTTCCAGGTGTTTCTCTAAGATTCTAGATAACGCATATATTATACGTCGTGTGTGAGTGTGTTGAAATCCGATACCTATTCAACATTTTGCTAGAGTCATGTCTACAGAACCGCACCATATACCTAGATTGGTAAGAGAGTATATCGGAATAAACGAACATCCAATATTCAATATTTATCGAACCTTTTTACTACTATAATTCCACCTTTATAATAAGACGCAGAATAGCCCAAATACATATACAGTTTATATTGCACCAATATAGCACTCTGACCCACCTCCACACAGTGCATGCAATCTGCGACCACGCAAGAAGTAATCCTCTGCAGCGTAGGGCACTCTCTTGATGACGCTGTGACTGAGTAAACAGTTTAATCTATCGTAAAAATTACGACAGCTCACCCTCTCAAAGGTTCGATTAATTTAAATATCAATTAATGACATATTTATAAAAATGTCAATACAACTCATTTATAAGGTGAAAATTTTTCTGAGCAATCGGTTTAAGAACACATTTAAGATAAATGTATAATGTAAAACAATATGAAATAAATCAACAATGAAACAACAAATGAAACAAAAACAGAAATTAACAATAAATATAGACGATACACAAGCAAACAAACTCACTTTTAGAAACCACTTTGATAATATCACAAACAAGGCATATACTATGTTGGGATTTATCACCAGAATTACTCAAGACTAAAAATCCTCAAAGTCTAAAAATTCTCTAATCATCACTAGTACGAAGTATATTGGAATATTCATCAGTTATTTGTTCACCTTATTACACAACACATATTACGAAAATCGAGAGAGTGCAGAAAAATTTTCTATGTATTTTGTCATACAAAGCTGGTCAACACAACAACCTTCACAGCTACGAAGATCGACTTGCCTTTTTCAAGATTCACAAACTTGAGTCCCGACGGAAATTATCCGATCTCGTTGTGCTACACAAGATTCACAGCGGAGCTATTGATTCTCTCTATCTATCTGATATAAATTTGCAAGTTAAACCCCGTATAAGAAACCCGGAGTTCTTCAGAATAAGTCAGCACACTAATAATGTCGGATACTTTTCTCCCATCACAAGGTTGTATCGCACATATAATTTATATTGTGCTGACCCTAAAATTGATGCTGATATTCTTGCAGACACCTTATTTTCGTTCAAAAACTCACTCATACACAACATCCATTTTCTAAACGATGACATGAACCTATAGATCCATTGAATCAATCATTCATTAAATACTAATCGCACTACACTCAAACACAAAGTATATAATATACATTAATGTGCATGTAAAATATAATTAATTGCAAAAATACATGTGACTAGAGCGTGCCGAAGACACTTGTAATTGGGATAATGGGCATAGTCTTCACTATAATGTTTATTATCAGAGTATCATATACCTATTATCCTGTTAGTGTCTCTAATAAATAAAAATAAATAAAAAATAAAATAAAAAAATTAAAAAAAACAGTAACAGTTAGAGACCTTTTAAATAAATATAATTAAACCAATATACTAGATAAATATGATAAGAAGATAAAATAAAACAAAAAATAAATATAAAAAATAAAAGCAAAACATATTTAATTTAAAGGGAAATTAACAAAAAATAGGATACTTTAAAATAAATAAATATATAAAATTCATGGAGACCAAACACAAGTAAAAATTTAGTCCGTTAAACTATAAATTATTCTATTAGTATAATCTAAGTCTAAGTAATTCTTTAATTCGGGTATGCTCCTACAACGAATTAATATTACCATTAAAGTTTAACATTTAAACGATTGAATCGGTAGTAAAAATTACGACAGCGCACCCGCTCAAAGGTTAATTAATCCTTATCACTATAACACTGCCGGAATAATTACATTAAAACAATTTGCATTCAATGTTATAATATACACAACTCAAAACACTCAGAAATGTAATATTTATTCCGAAGATAACGAAACAATTCAAAAACACTGGCGCAATAAATTTGAATTCCTTTTCAACGCTCTGTTCAAAATCAATTAAAATTTGCATCCACGGTTTGGAATCTTTGCTAACTAGTATACAAAAATTGAAATAAAAAATTCAAAACTAATTTCAGTAAAAGAAACAGATCTATTATAATTAGTTTTTTTCTGAAAATGAAAAAAATCTTTTTTTTTACAAATTACTTAGTTAAATAAATTCTTGAGTCCCATTGAAAGCTTCTCACCTTTTAGAGAAAATTCAATTTCACTGCCCGCACAGAAGCAACCCTTATTTTTATTTTTTATTTTATTATTATTTTACACCCTAATCTCCTGGACAAATTACTTTTTCTACAATGTTTACATCATCCCATTGTAGGAACCATAATATATTTTCCTGTAAAACCAGACTTGTTTAGTGCTTTGTGGAATACCATATTTGAAAATACATATTCGCTCAACGAAATTATCTGGACTAAGGTATAATATTATTGAAGCATAAATACGTAAAAGGTTCTGCATTTAATAATTCATTTCGAAGTAACTCCGACTCAAAGCACTCCAGCATTGACAAGTTTATTGCCAATTGTATGCGATATTTTACCTGAGAATTATAATTATTATATAATAATTTGAGATTAATGAATATTTTTTGTAACATAATGATTTAATATCATATTATTCAAAAAATGCATCGTCACTAGAAACGAGAGGAACTGAACGTCGAATTTTTTGAATAAACAAACATTTTGGAATAAACAATAAATTGATAGAAAACGCGACGTTCAAAAAACTTATGGATGTCTATATCTTTTTTTTTTCTTATATATTTTTTGTGGCCTTTTATTTTTTGACAGCTAGTGAAAACACAAAAATAAGAATAAATAAGCGAATGGGCGCAAATCTGAACGCAACTTAGTTTGCTTGTACTTGAGTACTTGTGAGTAGCTTATTGGTCTTGTGGTTAGGACACTCGCCTCGTGATCCGAAGGTCGCGGGTTCGAACCTCACTCCAGACTAGCAAGTTAGTCCTATTTTCATAGCACAAGCGTTTAGCTTAGTTTGGAAATAGTAAGAATATTGATGCGACACGTATTCCGTGTTCGCATCTCTATTTATTTAAAAAAAAAAAAAAAAAAAAAACTAGCAAATTTAGTGTTCCACAGATGGGCGAATATTTTAGAAAACGATTATAATGTGTTCTACAGACGATGTATATTCATTTTTTTTAAAACACAATAGCCTAGATTTTGCCCCCAGATGGATCATCATTAATTAAGGTAGATTATAGAAGTCTCACAGATACGAAGATATTTTTTTAAATTTCACACAGATTATTAAAATGTTAAGAAAAAATTATTCGTTTTGGAAAATTTCTTGAAAAAAGTTCGAGCGTGAAATGATTAAGCAAACGAGCATTTTTAATACTGAGAACACGAACATTGAATTGCCTAATGTGATCAGAAAATAATATGCTGTCAAGGCATATTATTTATATCCGTAACTCATATTTATTATTTTACTAGCTGTAATCCATCAAAAATGACGTTACTTTCACATATCGGTTCCTTAGTAATGAGTATTTATTTATTCATATAAAAAAAGAAAAAAAGAAAAAAAAATACTACAAAGAAGTTACACTGCGACATGATAGCCCGTGCGTCGTCGTTCTGGGCCTCATGCCAGGGCGACTACAACCTGGACTCTTCACGTCCACCAGGTAGAGTCAAGGAGAACAACTGAGAAAGGCGTGGATTCGTCTTTTCATGCAAGTCGGTATCCTACAGGTTAGATGCTATACAATCTTCGGTGCAGCCTGTAACCGCTAAGAGATGCGTCCCCAGGTGGCGGATAGGGTAAAGATCGCCAGATGTGGAGGAGAGGTGGGAAATAAAATACCTCTCGCAGGCCAACAGGCACTAGCGTCTGACCCATAATGGGCGGCTACAAACAGCGTCTATTCCCTATGTTAAGGGCGGCTGATTTCAAAACTCACCAACCCGCAACTGGCATGCATGGTGTTTTAATGCCAAACCCCTTCCAAATAAAAGAAAGAGGCTTGAGTCCAGCAGTGGAGAGATGAAGGCTAAAGAAGAAAAAGAAGATAAATAAGTTACGGAAATTGCACGAGTTACGGCGGACGGACGGATGGACGGACAGACAACGAAATTATCATAATTGGGATTAGGATTTATTAATTTGCATTGGTTTTTATATTTTTCTGAATATTATTTACAGTTTATTTATTTCATCATTACGTAATTTATCATTTATCATTATTAATTTATCAAAAAAAGTTCTAAAGTCACTCTTTTAGAGTAATGGTCTTATTTTTAAGAAATAAAATAAAATAACTCCCTCTTTTCATGTTAATAATTTAATAAACTCAATCGTCTAAAATGCATCTTGCAAAAGTGAAATTCTAAATTAAAATCCAACCTCGGCAATTTTCCAATGATTGAAAACCGTTTCCAATGCGCCTCATTACAACAAAGTACAGTGCATTTTAGATATCTATTCAATCAGAGATGCGCTCTTGGGTGAATGTGCATTTGTGCATTTTTTCACTGCGCTCGCTCATCCGCGAACTTTCAATTTATATATTTATTGTGCACCTCGGTAGCATTTTACGTAAACGTATCCAGAGCGCCCACCCACCCCTTCCAATTGCAAACAACATACAGGAAAATACGATTCCAATCGTCCTACAGGGACTTTACGAAGGGTTTTTTGTGTATTTTAAATATTAAAACTTGTGGCAATTTGTACGGTGTATTTTTACAGCGTAAGCTGTAAGTCTAATGACGTTTTCGAAAAGGAAAAATAAAGTTTATGTGGACGTGGTTTTGCGAATACAGATCAAAAAATATACAGAAATTTTGCATCTGTCTATTTTCCTTAAATAGAAAACATTACAGGAATATTTTTTTTTTATTTTACATAGCCCCATGTAAAGTGCATAGATGTAATCTTCTGTTTGGCATGGTGCTGGAATGAAAAATCAAATGCGGTTGTGTGTCGATGTTCATTTCTCGGCCAGAGATAAGCTCCGGGAGCGAGTGAAGTTTTAGAAGTATGATAACAGCGCAACACTGAGAATATTCCCTGCGGAACGTCCCCCGCAAGACGCGGGACGAGAGCGTAGCAAGGCCGGTGGTTGACTTGCCCTGATGGCTTGATGATGATGATGATGAAATAGCTTTTCGGTTGTCATATCGTAACAAATACATAAGATTTTTGTGCTACGTTATAATCGTTTATAGTACCTTGTCCTCAATCTTTATTATTATTATTATTATTATTAACCTACTCATTTTACTTGACTCAGCGATATTACCAGAACTCTGTTTGACCTACATACCTACACTTGTTTTTTTGTTGATTAGATACTACTATAACACGAAGTATGCACGACCTTAAACTCGTATTGCATCAGTGTGAATCGTCTCCCTATATAATGACATGGTCGCTAGATTCGTTGTAAAGTTACGTAGAAGAGTCTAACTTTAAAAAGCGTCTATTTGCACCATAATTTTACAGGAGAGATACACTTAGTGAAATAAATAAATAGAATTTCAGTTTCTTGTTATTATATTAACTTGCCAAATATAGACATTAATATTAATTTTTACTCCCTTTACATTAACTCGTGTCGTTTGTCTGTTTATTTCTTTGACGCAAAAACTTTGCATCGATTTTTAACCCTTTTCCCGTGATCCAATCGAGCTGAAACTTTGCAAGCAGACTCGTGGAGACGATCAAAAAGGTCTATCAAATTTTTGTTAAAAAAATTTAATAATTATAGTATAATTTTGGAATTTTCAAATTTTTAATGGTTTTTTCATACAACTGAGTAAGACTGCGACGCGTCTGGTAGACACGGAACCTGATTAAAGTATAACTTTAGATTTCTGGAAAAATTTTATTACTCCCTTTAGTAGTGTCGCCCGACCGAAGACCAACGCGTAGGTTAAGCGCCAAACCAGTTTCCACTAGTAAATGAGAAAGGGAGTATAATAAAAACTTGGTTTTTAAGGGTTAGTTTTTTCTTTGTTAATCTATCGTGATAAGCAATCCCAGTCACATTTTGAATTGTCAGCATCAGTCATATTTGTGACCACTAGATAATAATGAATGAATATATGCAATTTTTTCAACTTTAGCCAAGTTTTGAAGTGAATTTCGGCGAAATTGAGTTGAGATAATGAAAAATAAAATACCACACATGGGGCATTGTGCACACTATTATATAGACAATTTTAAAACACAAAAATTACTTTGAAAAATTACCTGATGTACCAAATACAGACCCTTTTTATAGGGACTCCTTCACATCCGTTCTGCATTTTGTGACACAGAATAATGCGTGACCTAAAAATATAAATATAAATTTTATATTGATGCTATTATCAATTTAAAATCCCATGTCACAAAGCCATCCGATTTTATAAAATCATCCATTCCTTCGTTAGGACAAAATAAAACAAAATTCAAATATGCATTTTTAGTATCGGTTTCACCGGTTACCTCGAGGTTCGCTTTTAAAAATCTGCAATATTCGAGTACACGCCGGTAAAAATTATTTAAATGTCAAGTGTCACCCGAGCTGTGGGTAACCGAAGTTAATGGTCCGGACTATTCTGAAGTGATTCGTTTGTTGAAAACATTTCTAGAATCAGGCTGGAGGCAAAATTCCGTTGCTTGTTGATGTTTGATTTCGTGAAAGTTATATTAAATTTTTACCATTTATAATCAGTCGTGCGAGTGTTACCACAGAACAACAAATATTTGCTATATTTTAATGATTCTCACTTATTTCGTGAAATAACTGAGAAGATATTGACTAAAATAATTGAGTGTATCTCAATCACTAGCGATGGAAAAAAAAAATTATAATCGAACCAAATAGCCAATGTTATATGTAATATTTTTTTATATTTTTCTTCACATATTCAAATCATAATATGCCTCTTTCAAAGCTGACTGTTTGATCAATAGTTCCCTACAAAAAAAATCTTGAAAGAAACATGTATGCAATTCCCATATCATAATCTTTGCAATAACTCACACAAGGTTAAAAAAATTTATTAAGAAAATTTCGAAATCTCGGAATTTTGTGGGATTCCGCAAAGATCTTTTTTAGGCAAAAAACACAGGTATAAATATAAAGAACACCGCGTTAGTTTATTCTGACATTTCTATCGGTGTGAAATAAGCCGCGGAACGAGGGTCGGGGTGGTCAGGCTTCGAGTAATCGAGCGGAGTACCTAAACGGCGATTTAAATATGTGCGACTTGTACGTGCGAAAATTGGATGGAATATTCTAGGAAGCGATAAATAAAGTGTTACTCAGCGATAATAAAGAACTCATAGTCAGGTGATAAAGTGCAAAATAGTGTAAATTCAAGAAAAGTGTTTTAATTTATTTCATTTTAAGTGACTTTGTGAGTTTATTAAAATTATTAATCACGAATTACTAAAACGCTAATTAATTTTCAGTGTTTTCATTTGTCTTCCAAAGTCACGACCCGCGACAATAATTTAAGTTAGTTAGGTTTCATGAAATTGGCTATCTTTACAGAGCGATGCCGCATCATATCGAAATCAGGAACTATAAATAGGTACATGTAATTTATGCAATCTATACAGTCCGCCTACAATAATCATCTGTTATCAGTACACGTGGTGTACCTGCGGCCGTGTGGCCCAGACGTCGGAACATATCCTCTGGGTATGCAAGATAATGAACGACGCGAGAGAGGACTTGATTGAGGGTATAACTGGGCAGAGTATTAATGTACCGGGCCTCCGTCCCTCTAACGAGGACCTGGTAAGGAATGCGAGGAACTTCGGATGCTTCCGTGAGTTTGTTAAGGTGTGGGTGTCCCGGTGGGGATTCCTGCGGGGACCTGAGTAAAGAGCTTGCTCTTGTAGAGCTGATCGATACCAAGTCTGATGTTTCTGGGTTGAGTTATTTTTAATCTCTGGTGTATTGCTCTTGAATCGAATGTATATCTGCCGGTCCTGACTTCCCCTGCCGGGTGTCACGTTTTTGTTTTGTCTTTCTTTTTCCCCTTGATGGGAGCGGATTGTTCTTCTTTATTTTTTTTTGTCCTGTCTTCGACTTGAAGCTTTCCACTGCCGCCACCGTGGGATCTCGTCTTTTATTTTCTATTATTTTGGTATTTTGGTGTAGCTTTTTTTTTATGTTATTTTGCTTGCATATAATGATGTATTTTGTTTTATTTTTAATAAAGACTTATCTTGAGGCGGGGACAGTGAATGGTTTTGTTCGAGCGGCTGTGCCACTTCGCAACGGTTATACGACCGGTGCGGAGCAGCACGGTCCTGCTTGTTAGTTGAAAAAAAATATCAACCTGGAGACGACTGAGTAGGACCGATATGGAAGCTTTTGCTCTTGGAATGGTCCTGGGTAAGCGGTGGGTACCATTCACTGTTATCAGTACACGAGACGACACAAATGTCCACGAACACGAACTTCGTAACACTGGCTCTGGTATATTATGTATTAAAACATTGATTACAACATTCTTAGATAGCTTAAATATCTAAGAACTTAATAAACTAGAGACTAGAAGAATTGTGACGGACTTTCTATTTTTACATAAACTAATAAATGGTACTATCGACTGTCCTCAACTACTAGACCGAATCTACTTGCGTGTTCCATCTCGCATAACTAAAAATCGTGGAAACTGCAGATACCTACTAACTATCTCATTAGTTCCCAACTGCAAAGGCTTCCTTGACTAGCAAACGGATACGAGCAACTGGACGTCTTTGCCAATAACTGTAGATTATTCAAACATAAATTTATTTAAAGGTGTATTGAAAGATTACTAGTATTTGTGGAATTGGAATTAAATAATTCATTTTTTTTTTTTATACTATTACTTTCAAAGCTTGTGCTATTACTTTTAACTTTATATTAATACTTTTTTTGGTTTTTGAATTTCTATTATGCTACGTTTTCCTTATGCTTCTGCTTATTATATACTTGCTTTTTACTTTATATTATATCTGTCTTTATATATTTGTATCTGTATCTTAGGTATTTTCTTTCCACTTTATGTGATTATTGTGTTTACATGTTATATTTTTTTCTTTAAACTATGCACTATTAATGTACCTATTTGTAAAAGCCCTATAGGACGTTAATTAATAAATAAATAGAAATAAAATATTTCCTTTATTATTAAATGATTTGATATGTGTCTTGGATTAACAAAAATGGAAATTGTTTAATAATTAAAAAAATATTGATAAAATCATAAAAAAATAGGAAAACATAAAAATATGTAGGAAGCTAAAATTTTATTTTGAAGAATTTATACACCACAGACGAAGGCAATCATTAATTGAAATACAGCGTTGGTCCTGAGCTAACAGCTAAAAGCTTCTCGTCTCTCTGGAACACACGGTTCTCCTGCATCTAACATTAATTTATTTCATTTATAAAAGTTATGGGTTGAAGCAACTCGGGATTTTACGACTTGGGTCATAAATCTGATGTCAGGAACATGCTCTCGTACACCACAATGCGGTCTCCCGATGAGCACGTGACCTAGAATAGTAAAGTATTGACAAAAAGAGTAAAATTTGTTACAAAATACATTAGTGTTTTCTGATACATTAACACTCTTTCGTGACATTTCACCTCCAGCCTATATTCTCCTACGCGTTCTAGTGAGTTAATAAGGCTTCTAATACCTGTAGTGGATAGTTTCTGATGCGAACGAAGTCTAAACACCCTGCGCCTGCATATGGACTTCGCCGAACCGATCGCCTAAACATGCCATTCCTTTGTTTCTAATTATTATAAGAAGACTGGTTAACAATGTACACCATCTCACTTCTTCAGTAACCTAGTCCTAGGCCGGAGGCCCTCGCCGAGAGGATCTTCCTCCGCCAGTGATCTCTACAATAAATAAATTCTTTTAAATCATCGCGACTTTGGAACTTCGTCCACAACATCAGAGAACTCCACTCTGCCAAAAATGGAGTGGTGACCCTTGTAATCATAAGAAGCAGCTTGTAGGGGATAGCTTCTCGACCTCAGACAAGGGGTCGATTCAACCAATACCAACCCCCACAAATTTAATATATGAACTTTTGGATAAAGACATTAGTAAATGTGTGTGAAACTAACTGATTTTTACCAAATTTTAAAATAATATTTGTACTTTTTTATGTATAAATTTTCATTAAAAACTTATATTTTAGACAAAACTTCAGATTTCAATGACCGGTGATCTCTACATTGGCTGGAAGCTCTAGCCGATTAACTTCTCATTGTATACTTGTACTCTGCGCATTTGGTATTCATAAATGTAACTGTTACTTGTCAATAAATTCTTTTAAATCCTCGCGACATTGGAACTTCGTCCACAACATCAGAGAACTCCCACTCTGCCAAAACGGAGTGGTGACCCTTGTTATCATAAGAAGCAGCTTGTAAGGGATAGCTTCTCGACCTCACACAAGGGGTCGATTCAACCAATACCAACCCCCATAAATTTAAAATATGAACTTTTGGATAAAGAAATTAGTAGATAAATAGACGTGTGTGAAATTAACTGATTCCTACCAAATTTTAAAATAATATTTGTACTTTTTTGTGCATAAATTTTAATTAAAAACTTATATTTAAGACAAAACTTCAGATTGCAATGACCGGTTTACGTGATGATATAAATATCGCTTCGACAGAATAAAAACTGGTTTATAAGAATACCTAGACATCGTCGAGGTATGACATTACAATCCATGTATGTGTAATAAAATATTAATGTACCTAAAATTATTTATATGCCATTACTGTACAACTGTTAGGAATCGTATTAGTAGGCATAAAATCGCAGGATAAAATTTCTGTTTGCTATAAATAATAATAAGTTTTTTATGAATCTCTTTGTGTAAAAACATCAGTTTTATATATGAGACGTGAAGAAACAAAACTGCTACTATCCACTTTATATTCAATGTTTGATGAATGATCTATGCCCTTTGTTCACACCACAAATTGTCAACAGAAGTATGAATGCTTTTATAGCATTTAAAATCGTCCTTTAAAAGTTTTCTCAGCCGACACTTTAAAACAATGTCAGTAGCAAAAATGCGGACCATAAGGAAATCTTAAATTTGATTGCTTTTATTTCTTGCATCATCATTTTTAAATACATAACAAATGGTTTTGTTTTGTTATTTTAATTTAAACGAAATTGAACTTTGTAATGCACACACGTTGACTTACTTTAACACGACTGTAGTTTCCAGGGGAGCAGTCCCTCTCATCATCGTGTTTTGTTTTTATTACATGTTCTGAATCAAGGAAATCATGAGGAGGATGAGTGCGGGAAATAAAGTAAATGGTTCCCTGAATATGTGTAATGTCACCCAGTAGGAATCTGGTAGGAAGACAAGCGCTTAATAAAAAAAATCCTGGTACCAACTCTAATATACGGGAGTGAAGCCTGGAATCAGAAAAACAATAAAGCAAGTAGACTAAATACGATTGCTTGAAAGAATTTGTGTTCGATGGAAAGGGGAATGAACAAATTATATATTTGTTATTTATTATTTGTTTATTTAGAAATATTAACAGATGTAAGAAAATGATATATATAAATAAATGAGTGTAAATATTACAAACAGTTATCATATGATATAACATATAGATCCGACAGACCAAAGGAATCACTGGACTGGTCATTTGGAACACATGAGCGAAAAAAGGATACTTAAAAAAATATATAGGGAGAGTTTTGAAGCCATCAAGAACAGAGGGAACCACAAAAGACCTTATACGATCAGATAAACCAAATATTGAAGAATGGCCCGGTCAAAAGCTTCAACAATCGGAGAGCACGCATGAGAAGATGCATTAATGTGATCGACGCATTTGCCGGGACAGATGAGTGAGGTGTTATATCCTCTTGCTTACCTCTCCCGTAAAATGGCATGATGGTATGTTAAATAGTTTACCATTGCCTTTAATTTCAGTTGTTTCCGCTGCATACCACAATTTTAACTAACTAAGCATACTACTTCACAAACAAACAACGCAGCCAATCTAGACAGAGGAATTTTCCGAATCCAATATGGGATTGCTATCTCAACAATTGTAAAATCGCTGGGGAAAAATGGAGAGTGCATTCCAATTATTTATTTTTCCTGTGCACATTTTTAATCTGTATGCAACACATTTTTTAATATTTCTCCGATAGGCGATTGTAAATCACTTCTTTATTAAGATCAAAATGATTTTGTGTTAATATTAATAATGTAATTAATAAAAATGTACTTTGTTTTCACCACTTATTTATTAAAAATATTAACATGATTTATTGTAATGGCCCCTTCGTTAGGATATAATGTTTACTAACAAATTAAAAATCTAAAATCGAAGTATAGACAGTAAAGGTATTAAAAAAATTATGTATGGTTATGTATAATTTTTTTAATATTTTTATAATCTATACTTCAATTTTTGATTTTTAATTTGTAAGTATACATTGTATCCTGAAGAAGGGACCATTTTCCCTGAAACATGTTGATATTTTCAATATTGTCACGAAATGGCAAGCAAAAGGGATTACGCACTGTCCGAATTCTCCTTCGGTGATTTACAATATTCAGGTTGAACCCGGAACAACCGAGAAGTGGCAAAGACTTTCTCCTAAACACTATAATAATCTAGAAAGTACGAAAATACTAGCATTTGAATATAAATACGAAACTACGCCCCAGCGCGGTTCAGTTGTTGTGTTTGACAGTTCGTTCAAAGTCGGCCGCGAACCGCGAGATGACGCCCAGGGTGGCCAGTCGTGAGATAATCATATCAATAAATAAGGCGAAATAATCGAGCGAAGTACCTAATTGGAAAAATAAACCAGAGCGAGTTCTTTACGCAAGAAATGAATATTCTACGAGCGATAAATACGTATTACCCAGCGATAATATCGAGTTTATATACGAGTTACATATTTAAAAATAGCGTAGATTTAAGAATAACGTCACTTTTAATTCGTGTTGAGCGACTTTGTACATTGAATAATTAGTTAATCGTTAATTTATAAACCGCTCATTAATTTCCTATATATATATTTAAGTATATTTTTATTAATTATAATAAATTGTAAATCAAATCTCTGACAAAGCTTTTTCTTATGTAAAAAGGTAAATCATCATCATCATCATCATCACTCTTGTCACAACAACCCTTGTTGGGTCTTGGTTCACCAAAAAGGTAAATATTAAAGATTTTTCTTATATAATTAATTCACATATGTATTTTTCATAAAGTAATCTAATTCACTCAAAAACAACCATCATGCAATATTTCAAACCTAATGCATCGAAAAGCATGCATGAGAAGATGTACGAATGTGGTCGAAGCAAAAGTGATGTGCCAGGATAGAAAAGTGTGGCACACTATTTATTTTAAATAATTAAAAAATGTAAGAATATATTTCTTACATTTTTCAAACTAAGCTTAATGTTTTTGGTATGAAAATATGACTAATTTCCTAGTATCCTGGAAGGTTCACCACCACCAGATCACTAGGCAAACGTCATAACCACTACATCAACAAACTACTCAACACTACGCTAAAAATTAAAAATCATAAGGCAAATCATAAATCTTTAAGATTCTCGGCATTTGAATAGTTCATTTTATTCCGCAATTTTCTAAATCTTCTATATTTATAAAAAAATGTTAAAATTTTTTTTTAAATAATGAAATATTGAGTAAACAATATGATCTTCTCTTATTTTATAGGTTCAATGGATATTTAAAATATCAGTTTCTCATGTGAAAATGACACTGTAAGCTGAAGACAGTTGCGATTACTTGAATAATTTAGACAGAACAAATTGTTCGAATTTCATGACGCCAGAAGACACCGTTCGAGAGTTATTTTTGCTTCAGTTTGAGTTTTTTCTTCTTTATAAATATAATAATTTTATAATATTTATTGACATGGCATTAACTTTGTGGAATTATTTGATTGCTTAATATATAGAAAAAAATTTTGAGTTTTAGTATACACTACTGTTTGATAGTTAAATACACTAAGAAAATAAATTTCCTTACTGAAAATTGCCGCATTGATCTACAAACTTCAGATCTAATACGGTGTAGAAATATTACGTCGCCAGCATGCACCACTCGAGACTTTTTGCTGCTACAGATATTCTGATTTATGATTATGATAATATTTACAACTGCGTGTTTATATAAAATTATTTGTACCCAAAATAAAATAAAAATTTAAAGTTAGTTTATACTTCCATGAATAGCTTGTAGAACAACAAAAACAACAAAAAAAACCTGATCCGACCGTCCCAGATAGCGCTGTGTATGTGAAGGCTTTCAGGCTAACCGGGGTACGTTTTTAGGGTAGTTTTGCAGGCCGTTTTCTCTTAAACCTTTCAGACTTGATTTATTTCACAAAATAAGAGAAACGTGTTGTGTGAAAGAAACAACAGTATTTAATATGAATATTTTTGTATATGCCAACTGGGACCGTGCATCCGTTATCATTATCGGTTATTTTTTTGCATTATCTGTTGATATAAATGGAAAGATGAAACTAGTTATTGCAGATATATTACGCAACCATGATGGACATTTTTGTAAACACAGTGGTTTGAATCATCCATTGATTCTTAACTACGCAGTTTTTCATCTTATAAACATGCAATTTTGTATGATTTCACCGTTCGTCGTGTATTTATTTATTTATTTATTTACTAACGCCCTACAGAGCTTTTACAAAAAAAATAGTAATGACATAAAGTGAAAAGCAAATACTTCAAATATAAATACAAATATATGAATATAATATAAAGAACACAGTAAAAATCAAGCATATAACAAAGCAGAAGCATAAGGAAAACATAATATAATAAAAAAAATAAAAAAAATAATAATATAGAGTGAAAAGAAATAGCACTAGCTTAGAAAGTCATAATATAATAAAAATACACCTTTTAAAGTATGTTTGAACATGATAAATTTGTTGGCAAAGACGTCAAGTTGCTCTTATATATTTGCTAGTCTAGGAAGCCTTTTCACTGGAAAATTAAAGACGTAGTTGGTAGTTGTAGCCAAAACCTGCATGACTTCTATTTACGTGAGACGGAACACGCAAGCAGATACATTCTAGTAGTTGAAGACAATCGAAAGTACCATTTATTAATTTTCATAAAAAGAGAAAGTCCGTTACTATTCTTCCAGTCTCTAGTTTATCAAAAAAGCTAAAAGATCTATGAACGTTGTAATCAATGTTACTTGACGGTATGTCAAGCTTATATATAATTGATAAATCTAAGATACTTATTTCGGACTATGTGTAACCAGAGATACCTTCTATAAACGACCCTTTCATATTTTTCTTGTGCCCTTTCCGTTCAATAAACATTAGCTATCAGGATGGCAATTATAATTTTATAACAGAATGTTAGTTAACTTAGTAAAAACCACTACCAGATTTAAGGTCTACCCGTTTTGAGATGTACCCTTCGTCAGGACCAACACTACACTTCCATATTCACAACAGTTTACACCACAACCATAGTATTGTAAAACATTAATCAATATTTATCACATGCATGTTAATCTTGTCAGAGACAAGCATGCACTTACTAGCCTACAGAACAATCAGGAATCTGACGGGAGAGAGTGAGAAGGGGCGGGGTCTGAAGTGGGTGTTACCAAATCTTTTATGAAAATTAAATTAACAAAGGGCTGTATGGAAAATTGATTTGGTTATTGATTAAAGGTGCTTTATTATTCACCGTTTCCCTAATGTAATTTTACCGTGGCGCGGAATAGCTCTGCAATAGACAGGCTATATCATTTTTTATTTTTTTATTTATTTATCTTCATCTTGTTACATGACATAGGAGATGGAGCCGCTCATCTCACTAGGAAGAACCTATGCCGAGATGAGCAGCTTAACAATATAGTGAGAACAAAAAATAATAAAGATATACAACAAAATACTATATAACTTTAAGATTAATTAATTAATTAATTGAGTATATAAATATAAAATGTGGATAATAAGAACAGTATATATTGTATAATACAAAAGCAATAATGAAAGTAAAGTAATATATATAAAAAATCATTTGCATGGATAGTAACAAAATGCATATATAATAGCATATTTAAAAAGTATATTTAAGTATATACCTATATAAGAAAATTAAATGAATGTTTGTGTATATTAAATAGTGATAAGAAATGAAGTTTAATGAGAAATAAATTATGACCTGTTTTGGGCAGTTGGGTATTTGTGCAAATGCAGGTGACAATAATGTCTTCTCGAATAGTGTTGTGTAAAAAGTTAAGAGTAGGGTGTCCACACTGACTATGACAGAATGGACACCAATGTGTCAGGTTTTTCAATGATGATATTTTCTTTCTACTACGACCTTGACTTATATGCAATATTATGAGGTATGAGGCTTGTACATACTTCTCTGGATGTCCCATTACACGTCCTACAATAAAATTTATTTTCTATTATCAGAAAAAAACATATTATGGAGCTTTTGTGGGCTGCATAAAATAAAGCAAGCACAACCAATGATAGCTTGAAAACATGAAGACGACATTCCTGTTGCCCTTTGACCCATTTTCTATTCGATCTTTTAATGCTAATCATAATTATAAATTGTCTCGCTCGCGGTTTCAGAGGGTTGAGGGATGAGAGCCGGGGGAGGATTAACCGATCTGTGGAGCTTGAAATAAAACGCCCGGCAGATAGAATTTAACACTATTTAAGCTGCGAGGAAATCTGGTATTATTTCGCGTTGGCACATACATAGAGGATGGAAGAAAGCCTTTAATTGTACCGGCGCGCCATGACCCAAACCAGAGAGCCACCGCTGGAGTTCATCTCATCCACGGCTGCGTTCATCTGAACAAAACAACCCTGGTAACAGTTCAAAAGCTTATTTTTAATCCAATTTGCGAGACAGAACAAAAGCATGTACCTAAATTATCACGAAAAATACCTCGCATATCGTCGTGAATTGTATAAATTTTTTAAATAAAGTAGTTGAAATAAATCAGGTTTGCTGAGGTATCTTTTATGATATTAAGGTTCTAGAAATCACTTTGATAAACGTTTTACATAACCATTTGAAAATAACATATTGAAATAAATTTCCGGGAAATTCCAATTACCGAAAATTATTGTGATTACATTTCTTTTAAATATCTAATACAAATGGAATGTACTTTCGCAATTTAAAATATAATCTCGCGAAAAACATTTTTTTTAAATATTTTATAGCTAATTTGCCATAATACCACTCTCCGAAGGAGTGGGCAGAGGAGAGTGGAGCTATGGTATTTTTTTAACGTCACTCTTTAATTTTTTATTTTATTTCAAATACATATTTTACAAGGTAGTCACAGTTACTTATGAATGGATGTTTCTCTACTACTTGAGTGTCATAAACTCATGTGTAGGAGAGGAGTATCATTGCATTATACATTTACAAATAAATTGTGATAAAATGACCATATTCATCAGGTAGTAAGTATATGTATAGACAATCAAGTAATAAGTAAGTACAATCCTGGTACTCCACTTTTTTCTTAACCTCTTTCATACATCTTTTCATGCATATCTATTTTCCGGTGGTTGATGCTAACAGAGCCATCCTCCAATATTTAATTTATTTGATCACGCCAGGTCGTTTGTAGACGGCCATTGTTCTCGGTATTTTAAATATCTATATGATACAAATAGCACATAGTATATATGATATAAGCAGGGGCGTGCTGTAAGAACAAGACACCCATGACTTTTTCCTAAGCATATATTTTGAAAAGAAACCGAAACAAGAGATATATCTTGTAATATTCCAATCACAAAAATTAACATGTTTTTAATTTTTTAATATTTCATAACATTCTGCCAGGTGAATATTTAATTTCGATTTTCCCAAATATACGGTTAAATAAAAGTCATGCTTCATGCGCCTGCTACAAGATATCTTTAAATTACTTTAATATACGATTAACATAAGAACTTAAAAATATCATAAAAAAAGAGGAAAATATAGGTATATTTTTTTATATTAATATTTGAGACACGTAGAAAAAGAGTAATATTACAAACAATAAAAAAATGACAAGTCTCTAGGCAGCAATTAAGAACATGCTGGTATAATAACATGTAAAACACTATGCATATTTAAAACTATAACACAGAATCGCTATACATGGTTATTTCAATATTTTTATAGATACCACAAAGATTTAGGTATGAATAACTTATGATATATGAATTATCTTCTCCCCCTCACAAGTCTTTTCAGTTGAAGAAATTGTTATAAAATTACAGCAAATATAAATCTCCTAAAATATTGTTACGTAATTAACATTGCTTTTATTCGTAAATACGAATAGAAGTAATGTCTACAATACGAAGTTTACGTACATTCAGAAGTTACAAGCAGATTTCATAAAATTGAAATTAACTGATGTCGATTACGAAAAATTTCTTCTTTTCAATACAAGTTAAATAAAATGATAAAAACCCTGCGAAAATTCTAATTGGAATTGGAAGTTTTTATTGTTTTATATGAATAGTATTAAAGGGAATGAAGTTTTCATATTCTATATAAGTAACTGTAATGACAGTCCTACGTTTAACAAAAAATAAGTCAGAAATATTGAAAAACAAATGAAACTTAGATGTCGCGTATCTCCGTAACTATTGATATTAGGCCATGGCTGCTTCAACATTTTTGACTGATAATCAAGGCAGGATTATAGTCCTACGAGGTTATTTAATGTTTTTCAAATAACCCTGTATTCTTTATTGTGAAAATATTACATACAACCTTTTGCCATATTTCAGAGGTCATTGTTAAATTTCTCTACCATTCTCTAAATCGTGATTTTTCTGATTCATTTTTTAGTCTGACCGGCAATTTGTTAAATATTTTCGGAATTATGTATTATTTATTCCGGTCTCCGATGTTTTTTTTATATCAAGTTTTTTATTTGCTATTTTTCGTGTTGTGTATCTGTGTTCTGATTGTGTTTAAAACAAAGTTCCTTAACGTGTATGTGTGCGTGCGAGTATTGAGATTCGAGTAGCCGAGCATCGTTCGCGACAGGTTGTATAACCTCAATACTAAACGCTTGGAAATTTTGTTAAAACTTATTTTTTATTTATTTTGGTTTAAATCATCCGTGAGTAATATTATCTCATTGTTGCAATTTTGCAATGAAGATTCGAGAAGTGGAAAGTGCAATAAGTATGTGTAATAGTGTAATACAAACTTAAGTAAGTTAACAAAATTTTATATTTTGATAAAAGTCTTTTTGAATGTTAATACACGTTTAATATTTTGTTAACGTTTTGTTAATAATATACGTTTAATTAAACGTTATTCGAATGTTTAATGTTTACCTACATTATACAGAGACAATAGAGAAATGATATTATGCTCAGCATCAAAAAGAGGATCCAAAGAGGAAAAAAAATCGAAAATATACAAATATAAACACTCTATTTTATCTTAGTTGTAATTAAAATTAAATTTTTTGAAATTACTTAGTACAAATACTTCCTTGTCTTATTTGGCGAATTAATTCTAAGATATGTAGTTAAAAGTTAGTTTGTAGATGTAAAGTGTACATTTTAGTTTAATATCACAACAAAAATAGTATGTTTCCCCAAATTACAAACATAAATAAAGGCTATGAAGGGCTGTTTCATGTTACATTTTTAATCCTTGAAATTTTCACCTGAATCCCTTATTATAGTCGAGCGCTACCAGTGAATTTGTGATCGTATTTTCGACGTTCTTTTGAAAGCGTAAATTAGAAAGTAGTTATGTTTGAAATACTATGAATTTTATCAGAGAACCAAAGTAACTGGTATTTTCTGAAAAATCCAAGCGAAACCTGGATAAATTGGTGTTATTTTATTATTTAATTTTAATTAAAGAGATATTGATAATAGGTACATTTATTTAAAACAAGCAAAAAAAGATAAATGATATGTATGTATATATAATTTGTATGTCTGCAGAATGTACTTACATTTAAAAGAAATATACATTTCATAAATAGAAACAATTTTAAAAAAAACCCAAATAAAACGGAAAATAAAAGAATGTTGAAAATATACATTTCATAAATACAAACAATTTTAAAAAAACCCACATAAAACGGAAAATAAAAGAATGTTGAAAATAATGTCACATGACACAAAAACAATCTGCGGTCCTTATGTAGAAGCCAAAAGTTTCAGAATACACTAAGAGTGGCTAACCGAAGGTGTATATATTATATTTTTTGTATCTAAATCATATTATTATCATTTCTTATATTTAATCATGTAAAAATGTTATCTGTAAACCTTTTAGGTTTCCATTATATTTTAAATAAAAAAATTAAAAAATATGTCGATGCGGACTTTTTTCTTAAACTTTTTAAAAAACTGTTAAACACATCTACCCTATCCACGTTCCGACTACTGGTTATATTAACTATGTAAATCATATTGATAAGCTTGTTGGGTTGATCACTAGAAATGTCTCGTAGTAGATTTTAATTAATTTTATTAATGATGCCATGGTTTTTTTTATGGTTTTGGATTATTTACTGACCACTCTTTAGATAAGATCTACATTAATTATTAATTTGTACATTATTTACATTAATCTTAGACAGATTTTTTAAACCGCACTTGGAGTGAAAAATCGCTACTAAAAATTCAAGTGGACGCCGACGCAAACTTTTTTTAATTATGCCGCTTATCACCCGCGACTGGCGGC
Source organism: Agrypnia vestita (assembly GCA_016648135.1). Lineage (NCBI taxonomy): Eukaryota > Metazoa > Arthropoda > Insecta > Trichoptera > Phryganeidae > Agrypnia > Agrypnia vestita. The sequence continues at coordinate 22,825 of JADDOH010006167.1, read as the reverse complement.
AGTGCCGGGTAATAAAAGCGGGCATAAAACCCCAGCGACGGCGACGCCGGACGCCGCATGAAGTACGGCCGGGCTGCGCAGCTGGCACGCGATACAGCCTTCGGGAAGGTTCGGCTGGTACTAGGAAATCTTTAAAAAATAAGGGTAATTGAACACCATCGCAGGTGCAGAATCTGCAAGTGGCATTTTGACCCACAGAGCAGCGATCCAATGGTCGGCGGTTTGAACCGCACCAGCACAAACCTTTGGCTTAGTTTGAAAATAGTAAATCTTGTCTTCCTCCATCTCTACTCTGACTCCTGACTGTTGCGGTGGCGTTTTTGTTTTGTCTTTTTTTTTCCCCTTGTTGGGAGCGGATTGTTCTTCTTTATTTTTATTTGTCCTGTCTTCGACTTGAAGCCTTCCACTGCCGCCACCGTGGGATTTCGTCTTTTATTTTATAGAATTAATTTTTAGTATTATTATTATTATTACTTTTTATCACTATATGTCCTTACTTTATTGTATTTCTTTGATTTTGTTATTTACACTTCTATTATTTTGTTATTTTGGGTTCCTTTTACTTTTTATGTTATTTTCCTTGTATTATAATTATGTATTTTGTTTTTTTTTAATAAAGACATATCTTTATGCGGGGACAGTGAATGGTTTTGTTCGAGCGGCCGTGCCACTTCGCAACGGTTATACGACCGGTGCGGAGCAGCACGGTCCTGCTTGTTAGTTGAAAAAATAACAACCTGGAGACGATTGAGTAGGACCGATATTGTATATTTTGCTCTTAGAATGGTCCTGGGTAAGCGGTGGGTACCATTCACTGTTGCGGGGGCGGTGGTGAAAGCGACCAGTATCAAATATCCGTCCTTAAAATGTACGTGACCTAGCAAGCTCGACTTGCTTCGGCAGACGAAGATTGAAAAATTTTTTAAGCGTTAATTTTTTTTTTTTAAAAAATAGAGATGCGAACACGGAATACGTGTCACATCAATATTCTTACTATTTTCAAACTAAGCTAAACGCTTGTGCTATGAAAATAGGACTAACTTGCTAGTCTGGGCTGAAATTCGAACCCGCGACCTTTGGATCACGAGGCGAGTGTCCCAACCACAAGACCAACAAGCTACTCCTAGTATGTTGTACCTAGTATATACATACATGTTTTATTACATGATTCTCTGCACTTTTTTATGTTTAATTCCTATTTGTCATCAAAGATATAAACGTAAATATGGTTTTCATTCACCTGTTCGTAAATATGTATGGCTTAATCAATACAGTTCGATTATCCGAAAATACCGATTTTCCGAACACCAACGTCCCCCAATTAGTTCGGATAATCGACGCTCTACTGTATGTTCACTATGTATTTCTTTATGTATTACGCTACTACTGTAATTTGTATTCTATCAAAGTTAAGGATGTTGATCTGGTGTGATGGACAGTGAATGGATTTTGCGGCCTGAACCTTTCGGTGCCCGCCCTTTACACGGCACCGTACGGTGAAGGCCTTTAGAAAAAAATTGTCAACCTGGCGACGTAAGAGTAGGACTGATATGGAAGCCTTCGGCTCATATAACAGTCCTGGGAATGCGGTGGGTCTCCATTCACTATTGCGGTGGCCAGACGATTAAAAATAAGCAGCGAGCTGCAATCATGCGTCGACAGGACCGACCAACACAACCCAATCGCTTCCTATGTGAAGTATGCGGAAGAGAGTGCGCCACTCGAATAGGGCTATTTCCCCATCACAAATATCATGAGAAGCGCAGAAACAACAACTAAGTTAGAATGGTAAGGGGATCCTCGATCATGAGGCCCGGCAAACAACAACAACTCTGAATCCTATCTCCTCACCCCTTTCCCCCCATCACTATTCCCGTTTTACAGTGTACACTTATTGGTTATCTCTTTTCTTCATATTCCTTAAATATTCAGTTGTTTTCCTTTCTTTAGTTCTAATGTTGTTTGTTGCTTACTACTATTTATCAATTAGCTTTAAAATATTGTCTACTACACGTTTGTACTTAATTCACTGTGCCTTAATCATCTCTAAACCTTTGTATTGATATATGTATTATACACTATGCTTATATATTATAATGTTTAAAAAACTGTTAATATTCTTTAATAAATTAATAAACAACTTTTAGAATATTGATATGAGACGTCCTAAATTGATAATTGGGAACTCGCATCCAAAGAAAATTTTAGTCACTGCATTAGATTAGATTAATCAAAAATCCTGCATACAAAGCTGCACCATATATCTACATTTAGAATGGTAAGAGAGTGCATGCCCAAATATAAATATAAACATGCCCGAATACTTCATCAGTTGAGTTTAGCATCTTAAAGAACCAATAAATATTAGTTAACCAATCAATGGGATCCCAATTATAGGAAAGCAGGTATAGAAGTTTTTGGGTGTACATAGGGCTTATGACCTATCGTACGGCTGGCTTAGGTGATCACTTTAGGAGTTTTAATAAAAAATTGAAAGAATATTTCTGGCATATGCTAGTGTATTGTTAGTATTCGGACGAATTTCATTCTCGCAGATAAAGTATATTGCTTTAAAAAAAACTCAAAAAAAGTCTATTAAGATGTCTTATTTAGCCACATCTGTGGTTCTTCAAGGGGAATGAAAAAGCTTTGGTGCTAGCCACGTGATCGTTAGAACTCACATGTGAAACGTGGCGAATAATTTAAATATATATACAACTTCCAAAAATTAATAGACATGGTATTCTGTCATGGCTGGAAATGGCGAACGTTGCGTATGTGTAAAGTGATCACCTAAGCCAGCCGTACAATAGGTCGTAATCCCTATGTACACTCAAAAACTTCTATACCTACTTTCCCGTAAATATACGGTTTCGTCTCTGTAAGACGTCTACATATACATTGATTGATTAATGACATCCCTGTGACAAAAAATCCAGTTCTGTTCTGAAAAATTTGGACATACTCAAAAATATTCTAAATATATAGTTCTTCATAACTCGCAATAACCTATAAGGGTTATGACCAGTCTGTTTTATTGATATTCATTTTCAGATTTGACACACAGCAAACAGAGTTGTCAGCGTGGAGTTGGCGAAAATCTCAAAAACCTGCACTGCCTGGATAACGGTGGACACGGTTGCGAAATGTGTGGGGCTTGATTATCAAAACCTACCCCCACCATACACTTTAGTATCCTCCAACCTTTTCATCCCGCACAATGGGGTTGTCACGCGTTTTTAATTAAAACCCTTCTCACAAGCGCTGCGACTGAATGGAGCGGGAAAAGTAACGGCATTGTTCTTAAAATAATTTTGAATGCTTCCTGAAAAATGTAAAATCACTTGCACAGGCATTCATTTTTTAATTTTACATAAAGAACTTGTAATATGGCGTTACATCATTTTACTTGTTTTGAAAATCCTTCATTTTATTACGGTCGTAAAGAGGACCAAACATAGGAGAAGTGTTCGGGAAAAAAGTTTTGGCTACTGTCGTCTTCAAAGTAATCTTGTTTCTGTATAATATATAACTAAGACAGTGTTCTCATTTTTGGCAGCAAGCCTGGAAATTGTATTCCATTATTCTATCGTATACTTTCTGACTTTCTGTCAGATATTTGTTAAATTTAAAAATCTTAATTTTTCACCGCAGTTTTAAATTTTGGTAATAGCCAAATAGCCAACAGACCTTATTGGGTTATTGTTTTTTTAGGTCAGAAGTCTGTCTTAGTAAGCGCACTACTCTATATTTACATTTAAAAATATTTTCAGAAGAAAAACGGCACATATAAATATAATAGTTTTCTTTTTGCACTCATTGCGATGGCTCATTTTTTCCCTAGTTTTTGCGCTTTTTTGTACACACATTTTCGTTTTGTCACGATCGCACTTACAAGTTTATAAGCCACAATGCCCCTAAGCTGACTGAGCGGGCCAATTTACACAGCTTACGTTTTCCTCTCACGTGGAGGGTGCAGGGTACGTCGGATGCAATCTTAAATAGTCTTCTCTTCTCCTTCTTTTCCTTGGCTTCATCCCAACTTACTGTTGTCTTCGACTGTTGGGGTCAGCTCTCCTCGTCCTTGGGTTGTAGGTTCTTCTGTTCTGGACAACGTCACCCAATCCACGCCTTTGCATTTGGCTACCCCTTTACACCACCCATGAATTTTTTGGTCTTCCTCTAGATGATACTTGGGGAAGTTCTATGGAGATCGCCTGGTTAATAATATGATCGAGTGCTATTCGTTCAATGCGGGCTTCAGAGCATTAGTTGAATCGATTTTAATGACGTGCATATTTGACTGAATACTTCATTAAAATCGATTCGATTAATGGGATGCATATTCAAAAATCTGACTGTCACGAAAAAAGTTCAATTTTGCAGGGACGTACAGTGGCAGCATGGCAGCATGACTTTTACGTATCCAATTATTTGAAAAAAAAAAAAAAAATTTCGTAACATTTCTATCACAATTGTTATCATAGCATTGGATATATCATAAAAATCTGTTGCATAAATATTTGATTTCTATTTTTTTTTCCAAGATAAACGTTTAAAAAAGTCATGCTTCAATGTTCCCACTGCACACGACTGCAATTTTGTAAAAACTGTACCACGCTTGTGGAAGTTAATAATTTTTAGTGCATTGAGAATTTTACATCTATTTTCATGTATTTTGTGACAGACATTTTCGAACATGCATCTCATATGTTGAATCTACTTTAATGATTTTTTTAGCGAAAATCTGAACTCTCTTTAGCCAGTATTTAAAGTTTTGTCTCTGGTCAAAGTTCAAATTCGTCGATATTCTGTGACAACAAAATTCCAAACTCACATGCGGAACTGTAAATACTTTTGGCAAAATTTTGTGTATAAATATTATTTCTCAAACAACTGCCTGTAAAATCAAGGGTGTTCAAAATTTCAAATACCATAGATTTAAAATATACATTTGTTTACACTTTTCGCTTTCATTTTTTCACGATATTTGCTTCTGTCGCGTTCGCGAATCTAAACAGAGTTCAGTAAATATTGGCTCTTAGAACGAGAGGGTTGAAAGCGATTTCGTTAACATGAGAAACGAGAACGTATTGTCAATGTTGTAATACCAACTTTCCGTTCCATGCCTACCTACGTCAAAATATTTTTAAATTAAATCAAAATGCTTACAAAATCACTCTCTCGTTATGCATCTCGATTAAGGAATTATCAAAAGATTACATGTTGAAAAAAAATATAAATCACATTGATTTAGTTGAAACTACAAACATCAAAAATAGATCATATCGATTTTAAGGATGTGTTGTTTACCGATACATATCAGAAGTGTGCATTAAATATATGTATGCAAAAAAAAACAAAGTTATATGACTGCTTCTCGCTAGATTGTAATTCGATAAATTTGCGTGCTATCTATTGTGTACACAGTGCGTGGTGTGCTCTTATTTAAATTGTAATTTGATAAAAAAATTCAATTTTAAAAAAAAAATCTAAAACTTCTTGTATGAAATCATTATACAAATTATATTTTAAGTAATAATAAAAACTTAAATCAATATGAATTTATCATAAGTGTCAAAACGTGAAATTGACATTTATGGGTACTAAATAAAATTTTGTAGTCTCCACGCCCCTATCATTATTTTGTCATATAATTTTTTGACATTATTCTGGTACGAGCCAAGAAATTACGGTCATAAAAAATTTGTAATTACACTAATGCCCGGTCGCCGAGCAGAGAAAATTTCGAACATTGACCCTACGCTACGTATCCTTGTCTCAGTGTCAGCCGCTATTTTGAGATTGACAGCAGCATAATTGTGCGCGAGCGACAAGGATACGTAGCGTAGGGTCAATGTACGAAATTCTCTCTGCTCGGCGACCGGGCTTTACCAAAAAAATCATATTTGTAATATTTTATTTTTCATTTCAGTACAGACAAATCAGCGTTTAAGGATAAAATACATTAATTGCTTGGTACATACAGAAATAATTCATGAAAATATAGGATTATATGTAGCAAGTTTGATAGATACCTATATAAAAAAAATTATTATTCTAAGGTATGTAGCCTTTTCTATCATTTTACCATCTTAGATCGATACTTTATATTTATTTTGACCGATTTTACAAACAGAAAAAAATATGAATAAAAAATATGAAGATTCAGTCGAGATGCAAGAAAAAATGTAAATAAAGGTGAACGGCAGTTTTAAATTTCATATCAAAACAGCTTTTTTTTAAATTTCATATCAAAACAGTCTTTCATGTAGATCCTTAAAAGATGTGGCAAACTGGAAATAAGTAAAAAAAAATAAAGAGGAATGCAAAGAAGAAACATGAAAGAATGTAATTTGGAAAAAAGACAAATAAAATACAATCACAAAAAATGTTACAAGGAATAAAATATTTATAAAATACGCTACAGTAAATAAAGTAAAACATGGAAAAATAATCACATAAAAAAAATTTAACCTGAGCACAAATAACGTGCTAGAAGTGTAGTAAATGGTACGGTCATATATATGTATGTGTGACACATTACGTACGTGAATAAGTTAAAACATAATGTTTCTGTGAGTTTTTTTGGGTTGAGTGAGGTTAGGCAATCGTGTTGGACTTATCACAATTTACAACGAAATAATCTAAATAGAGGAAAACATTTACTTGGGTATTATTAACACACTGTATGAATAAACTCGTACGAAATTGCAAAAAAATATCGTAATATCTCTATTACGTAGAAGTACAAATGGAGTATGAATGGAGTTTAGGAGATAATATATGGATGGATAACGTACATTAGTAAATAATATAAAAATCTTTAATTGGCCCTTTAAAAATATTGGCAGTGTCTAATGCCATATTTTTAAAACTGAATAATATCCTGCCTTTTTTACTTAAACAAGAGTTTTTAAATAAAAAAATTAAACGTGGTTTTAACCACACATAAATTTTGCTGTAAAAAATTAAATGTTTCGGGAACACTGCTCCCTTCTACAGGAAAATGCATGTCCTAAAATTAATGACTAAGTATAGACAGATAAAATTTGGTAAGAGAAGGTTAGAGGGGGCGTGGTCACAAATTACGTAGGTACATAGTAATTATAATGGAAACATGTTTAAGAGAGGATTGTTTAGGAAGTTTATTTAACTAACTAACTATCTAACCATCACGCGGAGAGGTAGGCAGAGAGGATATTTATTTTTTTGTTCATAATATTATGAATTATGAATTGTTTTGTATTCCAGTTCACGTCGATGTTATCAGAGATCAGAAAGAATTAATTACACGTTATCAATGATCTTTTAGCACTCTGCACCTTTTACACTAAAATTAGAAGGTACTAGAAGATTCCAGGATGGTCCACACGACTCTGGATTTAACTGGGTTATTCTCACAAACTATGGAAACAACGAAAAAGCGACATTGCTTGTAGAAAGGGATTGACCGGCTGCTACGCAATCAGTTGTTTCAGAGGTGACAGCGGTCTAATATCGTAGAAATCCACAGACTAGCGAATTCATGCAGCGTGTGTTGCTAGCGCGTATGTGATTCCTACGACAGTATTTTTTAAGAAAGTACCTATCGGGAAGCGAGATGTTTTCTGGTGCGAACTTGAGCGATTTAAGTAACGTGCATCAGTAAATGAGAGACAAAGTATTCTGGAATGATGTAGTGCTCTCTTCTAAAATTTTCCAATCTTCTCTTCTTCAGGCTTTTCTAATCTACCCACTACTAATAGGTATAATACCGGCCCACCTTTTATAAAGCATGCCTTTTTTGTCTTTTCATGTGTCATGGTCTCCACCGCAGAAGTTTGGGTGCCCATCGGTCTATTCCCTATCTGGCAACATGACCTGCCCATCGCCATTATAATACGATCTACCACATAGAATTTTTTTTCCGGCTTCCTCGTTTCTGATTCTATCTCTCAGTTAGTCTTTTCATAGATCGCTGTGTACATCTTAGTTTATGTATGGTCCTCGCAGTTAGCGTGATAGTTTCCATTTGATAGGTAAGTACAAAGAGGATGCATCAGGAAGATTCAAACACTTCTCTTTTAAATTCATGAGAATATCATTATTTTTAAGGGCATAAATAATTGTATAATAATAATAATAATAATAATAATAATAATAATAATAATAATAATATAAAACATAATTACTGCGATTGCGAAATTGGATAATTATTGTGAAATATTTTAGAATCATTCAGAGTGAATTTAAGAATAGTGATTGGATTCAATTCATGTCCAGTGACTTTGCGTATTAAATAAATAAAGGTATAAATACTTTTTAGTGTTTCATTTGCCTCCCACAATAGCCGTAAATATTTTTACTTATTTAAATAAAATATAACTCTCGTATATGGTATTTCTTTGTCGTGAACTGTTTCTTATGTGAAACTACTGTGTGTATAAGGAAAACTTTTGCAATATACAGTAATATACTGACAGATTCTTGGTACATGCAAAACAACCCTTATCACTATTATTACTAGGGTTGTAACACACTGTCACGCTTTTTGCTTCAATCAAAAATACCAACCCGTCTGTCTTGTAGCACGTATAACTCAAGTTTATGTGACCAACCCACGCCAAGATACAAAAGTTGGAATTTGATTTTGTTATATACAATTTGAGACAAAAGTAACTTTTCTTTTTAAATTAAAAAAATATTAAAATATTTTTTTCATTATTTGTCCACATTTTACATATTATTTAATACGTACCTATACATATTTAAAAAAAAAAACATTTTTTTACAATTACAAGTACGTGCTTCATATTAATGTTTAAGAATGTTTTAGAAAGAGCTGGAAACCGGACGAATACGTGATTACATACCAGAAGGCTCGATAAAATCGCAACAGAAAAAGCGAGAAATGGCACGTTTTTCTATATTCGTGTCGGCTAGAGCGCACGTACTTGTGAGTTTGTGTGTTATTCTCGATGGCGTGTTGAAGCAATTGTAATTTTAAAATATCTTAAAAATATCGTTTAGAGAAATTAAATAGTAAATTCTTAAACTTGTGCAATAAACTAAACTGTAAGAAAGAATGCCCTTAATTAATTACAACCTTAACTCCTTCGATAAAAGTTGCCTGTTTAAGGGATTGACAACACATATCTAGAGCGGCTATTTCCAATACGATTTCTTACAATATATGAAAGGTATAAAAACAAATGCAGCAACATCAAAAAAAAATGGTTTGAATACTGTCACTGAGGATTACTTATTAAAAATATACTGAATTTAAAATAATATATGAAATTAGCCATATTCCTCTCAAAATCATGTTTCCTAATCACTATTAAAAAACAAAGCAATATCTTCGTAGTGTAAAAAGCTTCTTAAGTGAGAGTTTATATCGATTTTGTGAGTGAAACATACCAAGACAGCAATATAGCAAAAACACTATTGGGTAGTAAGTACAGCAATATCCATATTCAAAAGTTCATTATTTATTTATACACGTTTACGTAAAAGGAAAACTTATTTCCAATAAAATGTAGGTTTAATTGATTCCAGAGAAATTTCCACGATTAATGAAATGTTTTTTTTTTGTATTTATCTCAGAAATACGCCAGTGGGATGGATATTGCTACTTTTGATTTCATACCTCTCATTTATAAGGCAAAATATAACTTGAAATAATATAAAAGCATATTTTCCTTAAGCCTTTATTTCTGTTCCCAAAGTCGACTTTTCGTTGGATCTGAATTTAAAATCACAATCGCGATTCCACCCCGGGGTAGGTCTCGCCCCGTTTCACGCTTTATGACTCTTCCACCCCCGCAAAATGGAGATTTTGACATGCGTTGTTTTCACGCACCATTTAATATGTCGAACCCTTGAGCATTTCCACGGGCTGAAGCTCGACACAACTTTTGTGCCGGTCGATGGAAAATACATGCTTCGTTATTACTTCCTTTCGGTCCAGCTGTTACGCCAAAACACACAAATATTGCTCTGGAGAAAAACAACGTATTGTGTGCCGGGAAGATCAATAATGTAGTGTATTGGTGCAGACGGCGAAAAGAATAGTGGTACGTCATTTTGTATCAATCGACAGAAACATATCTAAGGGTTATTGGATTTTAAAATGAGACTTTATAAAACAGTTTTATTTTTATGAATTTGTTAAATTCTTAAATTGGTTTTTGATATTTGAAAACCCAAAATATTGTTATATGTAATGTTGTTTAAAATTCAAATTCTTACAAAGAAATATTATCTGATGATCAAAATATTATATTAGAAACATGTTACGTGGGAATCTGGTCCGCCTAGGAAAAATTTAAGTTTTTTAGTTCGGATTCCGATGTTGCAAGTGGCGCCCAACGTGGGGCCCGAATCCATGACCCTTAGATTTAAGAGCATGCTCTACCGGCTAAGCTAACCGGCCAGCTAATTCATAGAAAAAACATAGCATATAGTGACGGTCGATAAGTTCTATGGTGCAATCGATACTATAAAATAATGTCAAAAAAAATCAAGACAATACTCAAAAGAGCCATGGTATACTCGATTTGAAACTTCTTGTGCATTGTTGTGAGTAGTTTTAATTGTTTCATGTCATAATATAATTCTTCAAACGGTTAAGGTAAATTAAATTCACATTGAAAGCCATACAAATATACTCCACATTATGTTGTACCACTTCGAAAAAGAGTAATGAGTCATTTTGCGATCTCAACGATCATTTTGACGAAGAAATGATTGGCCAAAGGGCATGTCTAAGCGGTTTATTCACATCGAAGCTGATAACACTGGCATAGACGTCAAGGCAGTCAATGGGTCGATCTTTGGATTTTGATGAATAGCTTTTCTGGCGGCTGTAGAAGAAGATAAAAGTTGCACCACTAGGACAATGAACGTTGTTCACCTGCGGACATCGACGATATAATGACGCGATGGTGACTACGCCGCCAAAGGATTATTTTGCACAATACGTTTTGAGCTTGTCTTCCGTTATTTTTCACTATATTTTTTAGAAAACAAGAGATAATTATGCATCAACCTAATAATATCAAACCAAAGTACTCTGTAGGCCTTTTTTCAATATTTTTAAATATTATAAAAGAAAAATAATGAATTATTATATCGAGCCGTGGTAACAATATATGTAAACATGTTTGGTAGCCAATGAGAAGTGTTTTCTATTGCAGGCATTTTGTATCTAGATAATAAACAATTTGTAATAATCGGAGACTCAATTTTTTTCTATAACCTATATTGAGTATTATATTTAGATTTATTTCTTCGTATTTCTTTCTTTCACGTTTTGTTCAAGAATATTCTAAAGGAAATAAAACTATCTAATTTTTATTCTTCTTGTTAAAGTGCCATTTTCTATCGGAGGTGGGCGATCATAATATTAGCGATAACGACTCAATTCACTGCCGCACGAAATAACTCAGTCGAGTTCACTTACCAGTCTCTCAAATTACGTCATCTTTTTCCTGGATAATGAGTTGGTTTACTCAAGATTTCTGATTTTCACCACTTTTTAATATTTTTCCATACTTTGACATTTGTCACTCTATCCACCCAGGAAACTTTCAAAATGCGTCTATAGAACCACATCTCAAAAGCCTTGACCTTGCGCATTAGTCCTTGGTTTAGTATCCACGCCTTCACACTATGTAAGAGACTGGTGAAAACATAACAAACCATATATTATGCATTCTATGCTGCAGGCTTGGGTCAACGTTATAAAATAACTAAAATAATATCAGGAAAAACCGTTTTTTCAATCGTTATTTTTGTTTAAACCCTGAACATATCACAATTTAAAAAATATTTTTCTAAGGACAAAAAAGAATATATATATATATATATATATATATATTAGGTCCTTACATATGAAATTGACGTTTAGTATGGGAGGAACATAAAGTCGATTTTTTTTTATTATAATATATTTATTTAATCAAAGTATGTACCATTGCTATCTATGCACTTTTGCCATCTCATAGGTAGTTCATCGATCCCTTTACTAAAAAAACCAGTCGGAAGGGAATCAATAAAATCTTTGAAGGCGGTTTGGACTGCCCCATCGGAGTTGAATTTTTTCCTTTGCAAGAAGTTATCCAAATTTCGAAAAAAATGGTAATCTGTTGGGGCAAGGTCCGGAGAGTACGGTGGATGTCTTAGACATTCCAATTGAAGCTCCTCTAATTTGGTAGCCGTCTGTTGTGCAGTGTGTGGTCTAGCGTTGTCATGAAGCAGCAGTGGCCTAGAGCGATTAACCAGCCTTGGTTGTTTAGCAGCTAGCTTTTCCATCATGGTTTGCAGTTGCTGACAATAGACATCTGCCGTAATCGTCTGGCCAAATTTAAGAAAGCTGTAGTGAACGACACCAGCACTAGTCCACCAAACGCTCACAAGTAACTCGCGTTTGTTGATTTGCTTCACTCAATTCGTGAGGTACCCACCTTTCAAGCTTTTTCACCTTACCAATTTGCTACAAGTGGATTAAAACAGTTTTATCACTAACACCGCAGCCTGTAGCTAACTCGGATGTGGTTTGCGATGGATTCCGCTTCCACAATAGCCTTCAATTCTTCATTATCAACTTTGGTCTCCGGCCGTCCACGGGGCTTGTTCTGCAGGTCGAAATTTCCAGAACGAAAACGTTGGAACCAAAAACGCACTGTGTTTTCTTTTGCTGCACCGTCGCCATACACATCATTAATCCTTCGAGCCGTTTCTGCAGCACTGGTGCCACGGTGGAACTCGTACTCGTAAATAACGCGATATTTCAAGTTTTTCATTTTGTAAACTGAGTCTCGCAAAGAAAAAAACAATTGAGGAAAAAACAAATGAATTATAATTTTCAAAACACAAATACATGAGTAAATAGCTGTATAAATTTGGATTTGGAATTCCTAACCAAAGAGAAGATATTTGAGATCAAATTTGCCAGTACGGTAAAACGTCAATTTCATATGTAAGGACCTAATATAAATATATATATATTTTTTTTTAATTAAGCCCGCAATATTGAAAAAAAAAATTAACGTATAATAAAACATACCTTAATCCGAGTAATGGGAATGTTGCATTAATTATTACCTGGAAAGAAAAAAAAACATACATTAAATTTTGAAAATAAGAAAAAGTGTTAATTGTAAATTGAATATTATAAATAACCAAGTCCTTTTTACAATTATTTTAATTTTTCATGATAATACTTAGTTATAAATCATTTCCCATAAACTATAGTTTTATATTTTTATTGTCTGTACTTTGAATTAATTTTTAATTTGTTTGTATGCATGTTGATATTTTCAATGCCTAAGTAGTGAAAACAATGTACATATTTAAAATTATACTTAATAATTTCACCACAAAATCATTTTGCTTTTGAAGAATTTTTTTTTAAATTTATATCACCTACGTAACTAGACAGAACACAAAAAATTTCCAAACCATCAGAAAATATATCGCAATGCATTTCCCGTTTGTTGAAATATATCCCATAATACTCCATTGTCCGAACGTGTCATAAATCGAAATGTATTTATTTGGTATGATAATGTTGTTTGTATAATTAGTCAGAGTAATAGTATTATCTCATTAATAAATTGTATTGAAAAACATTCAGGCAATGCAGTAATATAAATGTATTATCTAAAATTAACGATTAATCACAAATTAAATTTTAATTTAATTTTTTTTTTCAGGGATGCGGTTAGAGAGGGTATATGAATATACCTTGAGGTTATTATATTTTAATCATAAAATAATTGAAATAGATGACAGTTATAAATTAATGTACATTTATATTATCAACGTGGGATGCGGTTATATTAAGATAACGTTTTTGCGCAGGATCTTAAAGTTTGGCAATGCAAAATTTGAAATGATGTTCAGATAACAATGAGACATAAATATTATTTTATCTGTAGGTATGTGTACAAAAGTGGAGAGTGAAAGGTGAAATAAAGTTCTGAAACAGAAAAACTGTATAAAAAAGTGTTGATTTACAGATATCGTTTATTACAATTGTTCGCGAAAAATTCAAAAAATTCAAATTTTTTAACTAAACCTTTTATTTATTTCTTAAAAATTAATTCCTGTAGTAGGCAGGTACCTCATAATATCTTAAATTTCTACGCCAGAGTTGATATTATAGGAGCGTAGCCTTAAGTATTTCAATTAAGTTAGAAATATTTGAGTGAATTTTTCAAAATCAATACCAGCATGCAACGATTTTCAGATTCCGTAACATTCTTTATTTTGTAAATCTCTTCATTCTGGATTGTTTGTTACGCTACGTGCATAGCTGTGCTCTATTTGCAGTGTTATGCGCGGACTAAGGAATTCAGGCTGGAATTCTGTTTATATGTTAAATCAGAATTCGTATTCAGAATATTTCGAGTAGGTATGTCCAAATTTTTCAAGAACAAGAACACAATACTAGATTTTATCCCCAGGGAGATATCATTAATCAAGATAAATTATAGATATCTCATAGAGACGAAGGTATATATATTTCTATAATTTTCAGGTGTATTCTAGGTAATGTTAATAATTCGAAAGAATCTCATAAACACATATAAAGGATTTTGTTTTAACCCTGGAATCCTACTTGGGGTGCTGGAGCACCCCACAGCCTTTTCAATTTGTTATATTGTCATTCGTTTTGTAGGTACAAGTTTATGCGTCCGCGTATTTTACTTTGCGGCCGAGTACTCTAAATTGGTCAGTACCTCGGCGACTGCCGAGTTTTGTAGACGTATGTACATGTGTTGCGGGGTGCTCAGGCACCCCGGTGTAGGAAAATCGTAAGTATTTGTGTAATATAAATTAAATTATTTTACAAGTTTTTGAACTTTATTTACGTGATATTTAATAATATTGATTATATTATTATTACTAATTATTGCAATAACCTAAAATTAAAAATTTTAGAGATAAATTTCAGTTTTAGTTGTATGTACTTCTTTTAGTCATCCTTCTTCATGTAATGGGCAACTAAGTTCCAACGAATAATATCCATGGATTACTGGTTCACCACATTCTTTTAGCGATGAATTTACTTGCAAAAGACTTGACGATGGTAAGCACAACACATAAAAATAAAAGTGAAATGCCGGTCTTATTTTTAAACCTAGGAGACCGAGGAAAAAACTCTGCTATGTTTGCGTATGATGGATCTAACTATCTTATCCTGTTGTCTGCTAAAATCAACCAAGAAGAAGGTCATCATTATGTAATCAACTCTTCGTGATTCTCCTGACAAAAATAATGAAGTAGAGTTCCAGGAAATAAAAAATTATTATAATAAAATAAAAATTGGCGTCGACGTTTTCGATGCAATGGCTAAAAAATACTCCGTCCAAAGAAAATCGCGATGGTGGCCGATGTGCATTTTTATGGACTTTTGAATAGTTTTGATATTAACTCTTGGATTCTCTACAAATGTTCAAAGGCAACAGATAAATCAGAAATAAAATTTAGAAGAACTTAAAAAAAAATGGGACACCAACTCGTGAGTCATTATTTGTAAGAACGCCTGCAGAAGCCAAGTTTGAGGAGGGATATAAAAGAAATTATTTGCGGTATCCTTAAAAAAAAATATGCCAAATGAAAGACTGATTCTTCAGCATCACATCCAGGTGCGTTGTGGATTCTGTCCCAGGAATAAAGACCGGAAGAGCAAAACTCAGTGTGCGAAGTGCAAAACCCCGATTTGTTTAGAACATCAAATAAAAATATGCCAAAAGTGCTACAACAACTAATTAATCATAAGTATATTTATTTTGATTTTTAATCTTTAGTTTAGAGTTCTACGTCTAATAAAGAAATATATTTTTAAAATTGATTCTTTAAAAAAATATCAACTCCCAAAGTCTGGGGTGCTCAGGCACCCCTTGTAGGGAAATAGGTTGGGCAAAACAGTGTAGGATTCTAGGGTTAAGAACTCTAATCAAAGAATATCGATACCCCATTATCAATAGTGACATCTGTATTAGATAACGGAAATGAAAAAGCTTTGGACTGCAGGTAGCGTTCATAAAAATATAACTCACATACGAAACACGTTATGTAACTTAAAAAATGTATACAACTTCCAAAAATTTGATAAATGTGGTAGTCTATCACGGATGGAAATGGTGAACGTTTCATTTTGTAAAGTGATCACTTAAGCCAGCCGTACGATAGTTCGTAAGTCCTATGAACACACTAAAAGACTTCCATACCTACTTTCCCATATCAAAACTTGCTTCGTCTCTATGAGACATCTATAATATATCAAAATTATAGATGTCTCATGTACATGCAAAAACTAAAAAAAATATCATGATTTTGCTGACTACCATCAGAGCGATTTCACTGTGTCGACAAATAAGGTTCTTCAAAGTTATTGAACTCGAATAAATATTAAAAATATTGTATTTGATCGGCTTGGATGAAGTTGAAAAAATTTTTTGAGGGATGATCAAATAATTGGTTATATTCTGAAAATAACATGATTATTATTTTATGATTGTTGTTACCCTAACATTCACAAATAGACGGGACGTTTTTTTATGCGCGTGTTATACCTATTTACGTTTATGACTTTTGTACATTTACATGAGACCTTCGTAAAGTATAGTTACGTACATTTTATTTATTTATTTATTTGTATGAAAACATTAACAGATAAAAGAGAATGATATGTATACAGGGTTATTTGGAAAACATTAACAACCTCGCAGGACTATATTCCTGCCTTGATTGTGAGTCGAAAATGTTTAAGCCATTATGACCTTATATCAATAGTTATGGAGATACGTGACATCAAAGTTTGCATTTTTTTTTTCAATATTACTGACTTATTTTTTGTAAAACGTTGGACTTTCATTAATATTCACAGTTAATTAATTTTATATAACCTATTTATTTATTATTTAATAATGTATATATTTTATTATATAATACTGTAAAATATTTATTGAATAATAGTTAGTTTTAATATTAATATTATTTTTACTGCATGCTGTTGTATGTCTTTGTTTAATAATTTTCCTTAATATTCTCTTACTATATTCATTTTTTAAATACATTATTTTTCTCTTATATGTACATTGTACATAGTAAGTATTATATACTATTAAATAAATTTAAATATACTCACGAGTAATATTACTCATGTAGAAGAGAAATACCATATAAAAAAAAATTATTTATAAATAAAACAAAACAAAATAAACATCCTGGACCACCTTATAAAGACTCTTTATATCTTTATATTTAATATAAAGGCATCGTTTAATTTTAATTCGAATCTAGTTAATGATATAATTCTAACGCTTATAAGTGAACCTCAATTATTTCTAAAAAAATAAATAAAAACCATGTGTTAGCTCATTTGAAATTAACACAAAGAAATTTCGCGATTTACTAAAACGGAACTATGTAATTAAATTCTACCACCGTAAACTAAACGATATTAAGCTTGGGTTATACAAACCAGAGATGGAATATAAATGCAATTTAGACGTAATTTACAACGAACACCGCTAATTAAAGCTGCAAATCCAGTGAAATAAAATTCTTGAAAACAGCAATTGTTAAGAAAAAGATGTGATTTATTTTGTGAAATTTAATATTTAAGTATTCCGAAAATTTTTCATGAAAAGTTTTCCGTGATTCATGTTTGTTTTCAATTAGATATATTTGAATTTATTTAAATTTTGTGTACGAAAAAAACATTTAAACATTCTAAACATTAACGTAATGTATAAAATGAATATATTATAAACAACCATTAAAAAACGGTGTCAAATAAAAAATTAAAGATTATTACACAATTCAACATCATTAAAAATAAATTTACGAAACATATTACATATTTTTTAACAAAATTTTTGTAGAGAATATATTTAAAAATAAAGGCGTCTTATTTAAAGTCTTAAGTTCGCAATTTGTTGCCTGACTTTAACGCGAAAATTTATTTTTAATCAATGTGTCTTTGTGGTTATTATTTAATATAATATGTTGGTCTTGTGGTAAAGATACTGGTAATGAGTAAGTTTTGATGTTAAGGGTGTGTTAACATCAGTATTGATGATGGACCTCGTAATAGGATCCAAAAACTCGGCTAGAAAGGTCAAATGTACACGACAAGATTACCCAGAATAACACGTCCGTGAAAACCTGAGAAAATGTAAATTCATGACTACTTTCCCATGGTCTCATATAAAATTGCAAGAGCCATAAATTTGAATTTCATTTCATTTTCATCCCCTTGTCCTTATAGAGTCCGGGGCTCAAAGTGTTTCCATGTTCCCCTGTCTTGCGCTGCTTCTGCATAAGTCAACCAGTCTAGACACATTCTGTTTTCATACACATTTTTCTGTTGCTTGTCCCAGCTTATCTAGAGCGACCCACCGACCGTCTGCCTTCCGGGGTTGCTAGGAAGATAAATCTTGGTATTCGTTCCTCTGGCATTCTTAGCACATGTCCAAACCACCTTACTTGTGATTTTTCTATGTATAGGAGTAAGATTTCCATACTCACGTAATACAATACATAAATGTAAGTTTATTAAGTAATGACACTGGCGTAAATAAATACGTTCAGTCTTTTTTTACTCCCTTTCTTTTAACTCGGAGCGTCTGCTTGTCTGTCGAAAAAACTTTGGATCGATTTTCAACCCTTTTCCCGTAATCCAATCAAGCTGAAACATTGCAGGCAAACTCGTGGTGATGATAAAAATGATTGATCAAATTTTCGTTTAAAAAAAATTAATAATTTTAGTATAATTTAGGATTTTTCGAAATTTTAACGATTTATATATTGTTTTTTTCGAGCCCGACGCGTGGAGTAGACGCAGAACCTGTTTCAATGAGAAAGGGAGTATAATAAAAATTTGTTTTTTATGGATTAATTTTTTAAGTGTTGCAGTTATAATCATCAATATATAAATTTACGTCATGTCTATTTTTTATTGTAAACAAACATTAAAAAATAAAATACATTTTTAATAGGTCCAAGCTGGACACAGCTGTCTGAGAAAGTTAATGACGAAAATAAACGAAGATTTTTTTTGGCACTCCTAATATAATTGGTTTTCTATTAGCCATTTGATTTTTGATATTGCACAAGTTCATAAAAATATTACAGATAAAATTATTTCAATAAAATTGCGTCACTTCATGGATAGGGGAAGGCAATACAAGAAATATCTACTCTTATTTACTTGAAAAAAAAAGGAGCAAAATCCAATTGTAATAAATGTTGAAGTTAAACTAGGAAAAATGATTTGAAAGATGAAACATAAAAGATAAATGTATTTTCCTAGGGCAGTCACATCTAATATCGCTTCCAGGGGATATTCGGAATAATAAATTAAACTCTCGTACGAGTTCCGCGGCAGACAGACGTCCTCCCACTCAAAAGCTGCCTCCATCGACCGAAACCCATTTCACGAGCCGTCCAAAAAGAATGGAACAACATTTTAAATTCCTCTGTACAATAACGGGGTAAATTATATATATATCTGTACAATAAAGCCATGTATTCACTAGGGGACAAATCGCGAAACATTCCGCATGTCGCATAAACATCTACGCTCATGTTTCGGGGACAATGACGCGGTCATTTGACGTGTACACACCGGGACTCGCATATCTTGTCGCGGAAATGTCACCCGATGAGGTTATGATGACAACTGCAGTATCTCATTTGGCGAAAACGGGGTTCCGCGCAAATCGAAATGTTTTTTTGGGTCGCAATTTCAAATTAACAAGGTTTTACTGTAGTAAATTGAATTTATTAAAAACAAGGTCCTTTTTGCAAATAATTATTGTTTTCCACACGTCACGGAAATGTCGCCCTATGAGGTTATGATGACAACTGCGTATCTGTTTATGTTAATGAGTTTATCGAAACGTAAGAGGAGAAAAAAGAGGAGAATGCGAAATTATTTACTGCAAAGAGAAAGAAGGATGGACATTCTATGCGATCTTCGATCGATACAGCTCGATGAGTTCAAGAACAATTTCGTTTCCCCACAATGTCATCTTGACAGATACAGCGCTTGCGTATTCACTTGTAAACATACCACGTGGTACTGACGCTCCGCGTAATGTTGCAGTGAACTCGCTCGGGTACCGTGCGCATGGCAACGTTGCCACGGCACGTAGAAATGCCGCGCTATGTTGTGCGCGACGTCGCGGAACAGTGCACGACGTTGCAACGTCACGTGGACTCTATGCGCGTGCTGTTGAGGAACAATTTGTCCCCTAGTGAATACATGGCTCAACGGGGTAAATTGAGCCGCGAACATTTCCGTAAATATTTTAATGTTAAGTATTAGATTTTTGTGAATCTTATGAACGCAGGTATCTAGGATTTTTTTTTTTGATCGCAATCCTAGGATTGGTCTGCAACAAGCACTCGGTCTCTCCACTCCTCTCTGTCACCTGCCAGCCTCTTCATTTCTTGGTAGGTGCTACAGCGCACATCTCCGATAATCTCGGGCGTCCTCTACGATTGTTGCCTTCAACATTTCTCTAGACGATGGTTAAAAGCAGGCCCGACATTCTACAGTTATCTAGGATAGTATATCTAGGATTACAACAATTAGATGATTTCAATTGGACTATGCTTGCTTAAGAATAAGTGTTATTAAGACAGGCTAAATTATTCACCCCACTTTGTTTGCAAAAAGGATTTGGTTATATTATTAATATGTTTTATATTTTAATCATTAACTTTGTGATCAGGCATCTAAAAAAATGACAGTTATGTTGTTGTTATATTTTATGTTTAGACAGTGTTTGGTACCAACCAAAATCTTAGTAATTGTTCCCTTCCTACCCAACATATTTCATTGCAATCAACTAGTCTACGTAAAGACACCTTTTCCGAAAATATTGTAAATGTGGGTATAGGTCGACCATAGTTAAAAGACCATTCCTTAACTTTGTCCGGTAAGAAGAAAGCGGGGGAAAGTTATCTGTCAAGCCCGTATTACAAGCCTCAATATGATATTCTAAATAAATATATATTTGTAATTAAAGGTTACTCACTTACTAGAAAAACTTATTTTGTGTTCATTTTTTCCATCGTAATAACACACATATTTTTGCGCACATTCTTTTGAATGCGGTCTAGCTATAGAATTAGAAAAGATTATATTGTGTAAAGTGATCATCTAAGCCAGCCGTATGATAGATCGTAAGCCCTATAACACCTAAAAAAAGACTTCCATACCTACTCAAAGCGCCCTTGAGGTGAGTTTTTGCGAAAACAGCGCTATATAAGTTATCCAATTATTATTATTACACCTCTATGAGCTATTCGTAATATATTCTGGTTACTAGTTACGGAGATTTAGTCTACCGGTTTCGAGACATACCTATCTTTTCGTCAGGACAACCATTATACTAGCATGTAAATACTACTACACATCACAACCACAGTATTATTTACACACTAACACCTTCCCAAAATATTTCTCACGTGCGTGTTAATGTGACTGAAGGATAATATGCACTTAGTTTCCTACCAAAAAGAATCAAGAATTTGGGGGTGTAGTGCAAAATGTGGCGATGGGGGCAATTTTTAACATTCACACATTTTCCTGTACATTTGAGTGTTCTTATTCCAAAAATGTTATTAAATAACCCGGCACGCTAATATTTAACGAGTAATCCTAATTTGAAAATCGCGAATATCAGCCTTTTCCTTTGAAATTTTTCATATATCTATGGATAAGTATTAGAAGTTCGCGTATCGTACAGATAAAATGGCTGATCTGACAGCTCCCAACGCCACATTGTGCACTTATCCCAAATTTGGTGAGTGGCGGTTGGGGGGGGGGTTAAAGTAGGTGTCGACAAGTCTTGTGTTCTACCCAATAATGCCGAATCAAACAGAGGACTATATGGAAAGTTGATTTGATTAATAATAAGAGGATTATTGTTTTTTATGGTTTTATGAATTTGGTTATTTACAATATTTAATTTGCTATTAAGATTTTTTCTAATTTATAAATATTTATTTAGCATAAATACCACTTAAATCTTTTTTCCTTAGTAATTTATATCATAGTTATTCAACTTCAATATTTATTTTTTTAAATAAATTAATTTTTTGGTATACGTTGTTTCCTGATGAAGATCCATTGGCCCCGAAACACGTTGATAATTCAATAAATAGTGGTTTCATACCAATTGCTTTCTTTTTATTAATACAAATAACGTTACCACAAATAAATTTTTCTGTCATAATCAATATCAATATATATATATATATATATATATATATATTATATTTTTTTTTTTTTTTGTTAAATTTGTGGATTATGCCACTCTACTAGGCTATGCCTGTCCCAGAGTGGCGTTATAGAACACAATTATAATATTTTTTTGAATTCGTCAGTGATATTTATTTTCATAAGGTAGTAATTATGTATCTACAAAGTATCATGTGTAATGTTAGTGATAAGTTGAGTGAGTCATAAGTCCAAGTGTAAATATGTGTAGAATAATTGTTTAATGTAAAAAGGGTTAAAGTTTTGTTTAAGATTATTTTTTATTTTCCTTTATTTATTTATTTGTATAGGTATACATTTTTATTTATAAACATTATTATGCAATTACAGTAAGTAAATTTTCAGTTGCTGTTCTACCTTTGGAGGTGAGCCAGTTAGTTGTTTGCTAAAGCTTTTATTTTATTGAGTATATTCTGATTTTCGGGATGTCTGTTTTAAATATGTTAAATATTTTAGGTCCTATGTATGAGTAATTTTTCTGTCTATGTGTTGTTGTTTTAGTTTTTGGTATTCGTCAAGGTTTCGTAATGCTTG